>CATIWR010112315.1:0-59885 GCA_949677035.1 Omphalea diandra
TTTAATTGATTTTATATGAAATTAAAATTTATATAATGATAAATATAATGTTAATACGAACAAATTCTAAAATTATTTTTATATTTGAAATGTTAAAAAAATATATTTATAGATTGATTTATATTTTTTAAATATTAAAATGCAACAAAAATATTTTAGTTTATATTTTTTAAATTTTGAAATATTAACTGGAAATTGTCTAGTGAAAATGAGAACAAATTAAGCAACTTTGGTTCGGTAGGTTCGGTTCGGGTTGATTCAATTAAATTATATGTATTTTAAATTTGGTTCGATTCAAATGAGTTTGATTTATTAATTACTTCATTTAATTCAAAATTTTCTGTTTTCTATATAAAAAACTGAACCAAAAACCTAAAACCGAATTTTTTAAAAAGTATAACTGAATAAATCAATTTTATTAAAGGATAAAACCGAACCAAACCGAACCAGATCGGTTCGGTCAGTTTTTCAATTTGGTTCGGTTTTTGCTCAGATTCTATAATTTTGTACACTGTCCAGGGATAGGATGGTAGGATCGTATCAGTACAAATTAATTTTTGGCGCATATATGTTTGCACAAGAAATAAACTTAAGCTGTAAGCATGCATGAGTGTTAGCACGTCATGGTGGACGTAGAAGTAGGTGAGAAAGGATAATTGAGCACAGCACCAACCTTGGACATTGCTAATCTTCATATTTTTATTCAGTACATATGTTCTACACGGGACTTTGTCGCTAATAACAGCATTTTCTGGATGCTGTTTGCTCTATGCTTGAATGGTATGGTTAAGCATTTTTCTTTTCTGGTGCAATTCTGATGTTTTCACCATGATCCTGAGAAAAGAAAATCGAAACTTCTCTCATCTGCTAAAATTTTGCGATGCGGAGCAACCCTGACTGGGGATTTGATAAGAAATGCCAATTTATGGACAAGCTTGTGAGGGAGGTTAATCAGAGTTGCAATTGAAGGCGCGTAATTTATAATAATTATTTCCTTTCCTTCATTTTCTTTTATATTTATGTTTCTAAGAATTTGATGCTGTTATCTGCCCATGTAATAATTGAGTAAAAGTTCAAGGTAAGAAGTTTTAGTGATGATGATAGTCTTAGTTTTTCCAAAGGTAAGAAGTTTTAGTGATGATGATAGTCTTAGTTTTTCCAATCTTTAGAATTGCCAAGCTTTGTGTTTAATAGGGATGAGCAAACTAATCGGTACAGTTTATTCAATTCAATTATTTTATTAAAATCAGTCAAAACTGCATTTTATATTTTACAAATCGAACTGAATTGACATTTTTGAAAATATCAATTAAAGCAAATTTCATACTCATTTAAACTGAATCAAAACAAATCTATGAAATTTTGATTTGATTTAATCAAATTATATGTATTTTAAATTTCTTTCGATTCAAATTGATTTGATTTATTAATAATTTTAATTTTTTAAATCAAACTAAAAATCGAAAATTGAAATTTTTTAAAATTAAAAAATTGAATTGAATTGATTTTTATTAAAGAATCAAATCAAATTGATCAAATTAAATTAGTTTAGTATGTTTTTCAATCTGGTCCGATTTTTTCTCACCCCCTACAAACAACTACAAACAAGGAGTGTTGATATATTTCTGCCCTGTTTGTGCTTCAATCAATGCACAATTTTAGCAACCTTTTGACTTGGAGTAAGGAGTAAAAGCAGTATAGCTGATGTAGAACATTTTTGGCATTACTATTCAAAAATTATAGTTTTTGACTGGAACTATAATAATTTTAAATTTTGAGATATTTTAGCTATTCATAAAGTTCTTTTAGTTACTATTTCAAGCTATAATTTAGGATGTATTATCAATAGCTGATTTTGAAATAAAATTTAGAAAATATTATCTTTCTTAATTAATTATAGATTTTTTTTTCCATCAAGTATTCTAAGTAGAAAATTGATTTTGAAAGAAATTAATATTTGAAGAGTTAATCAAAGCTAAAATATTGTAATTAAATTATTTTTCTGAGTAGACAAAAATATTTTTAAAATATAAAAATGTGATAATTTAATAAATAAAATCAATTTTTTTTTTGCAATAATAGTGCCAAGCATGCTTCTAATAGCTGTTTACAAAAAATCAAATTTTGGCTCCTAGAATTGATTGAAATAAGCTATTATTACAAATGTTTGTCTCTATTTCTTTTTGCTCAAAATTGCTATTGTCAATGACAATGCCAGAATGTCTCTTATGTTTCATGTGGAAGTGTTACTATGGATGCACATTGTAAGAAGCGCTCTCTCAATTTATAAAAGGGTTCTACTTTCTTACAAAAAGTATAAAAATACTTTGTATCAGAGATTGAACTTTAATTTTATGAGATTTTAGAAGGCCACTATCTCATGCAAATATATTATTTTTCCCTCAAAAATTGTAAAAGAAATGCATTATGTTAAAGGTTGAACTTCAATTTAATTTTATGAGACTTCAGATACTATTATTAACCGGATTTATTTTTAAATACAAAAATCCAATTTTTAAAAATTGTTCAAATAATTTTTTATATTATATTTATATAATTTATATTTTATATAATTTATATTTATATTATTTATGAATAAAGATTATTTCGTTTACAAATGGATATGCAACATCTAAAAAATTAATTTTTTTATAATATAAAATATTAAGATAAATCAATCCTCAATATAATGAATAACTATATGTTAACTCTAAAATTATGTATTATATTTGGTAAGAATATTTTTTGATCACTTTATATCTTTCTCAATTGCAGAGATATTCATCAATTATTCACAGCATAATCACTATTGAAATTAATACGATGTACTAAATCAAATTTGAAATTCAAATACTAAAAATATAATATTTACAATTTAAACAAATTCATCCTAAATTACATAAACTTTCATAAATTCAATACAAAATAACAAATTTAAAGAAAAAAAAACCTTGATTATAAAAAAATATTAAAAAGTTAAGATATTCACTTTATTAAAAATAATTAAAAGAAACTAATTGAGAAAAGATAAAATATTTCGACCTACGCTAAAAAAGTTCTAAAAAAAGTTTTAAAAGTGGCTAGATTATTTACTGTTTGTTTTAGATATTAAAACCTTTTATTTAAATAACTCTGTAATGAAATATATATTGGATTTAAATTCTACAATAACAGAAATACGTTTGAATTTTAAATAAATTTTAGTATTTGCCATGATTGATAAGTGGAATAAATAAGAATAACAATACATCAAATAATTTTAGAATTTCAGGATGTATCTCCAAATTACTAGTAATGAAAGATAGTTTCTCTCTTTGACCAAAACAAAAAGAAAAAAAATTGCAACTGACAACCTGACAGATCACATTCATATAGTGCAAAAGCAAGAACAAAATGAGATTTCCAATAGTAAGTATAAGGAATGTATCGATGCTTACCAATGAAAGAAGATTTTTAAAAAGGGTGATGATGTGATGGACTATTTGCCCATAGGACTGTTAACACCAGAATCAAGGAAGATCAAAGAGAGATTAAAGGGAATCAAAATCAATGATATTCAGCCAAAATCAAAGGATTCTGGTCAATCATCAATCACATAACTTAGCTAATATTTATGTGTATATTAGAGTTCTCCATCAAGAGGAATGTACAAGAAATACATCAATTCCTTTTATCTTCATATCTCCCCTTTTTTTCAAGGACAACTACCAACAGGAAGTCATGGCAAATTGACACCATAGAAAATCGGGTTATACAATATTCTCAAGAAAATCATTGGTAATACTTATATTATTGATATTTCCAATTGTATGAGATATCAAAGACTTTTAATGTGACCGAAGTCAGCATTTTCTACTCGTAAAGATCAAAGGAGCTAATCAACTTCGAGACAAGTTCTTTATAAGTGGAGGGGACTAATATAGAACAATTGTAACTAATTATAATTATAGTTGTATTAATTGGTGTGTTTTAGTTGTGTTAATTTTCAGCTGTATTTTGTTATTTTACAACCTGTGATAGCCTGTATTCCCCCCTCTCAAGCAGCCTATATAAGGCCGTATTTTTATAATTTCATAGTTTTTTCTTTCACCAATCCAATATATTACTCGTTTGTTACCAAAGAAAAATGTTCTTAAAGAGATAGGCTATTTCAACATCAACTCTTGTATGATTTTTACTTTATATTCACATGTTTACAGGAGCAAAATGTCACTGGTTAGATCAACTATAATAATCAGATCAACACTAATAAGAAAATCCAATAACCAACAACTGATACTATATCTCTATGCATAAGTGAGGTCGTGCAGATTCATGCCGTTATTTACTACAATTTCATCTCATCACATCTTCAGCCAAAAATCTGCTATGAAGTGGCAGATAATTTAAAATGAATTACGATCATATCTTTTTCTCACTTAAATTTAAAAGACAACAAATAAAAAAAAAGAACTCGATTGCTTACTCACACAAGTCTTCTATGCATTGAGACATTTTGGATACATGTCTTGTAAGCATCAATATGTGGACTAGATAAATAGAATTCTGTGGGGATATTATAAAAAAGGAATTTTCTCAGTCAATTCCTTTTGCAAATCATTGGAGGAAAGGATGTTTGCCATGAATACTCAAAGAATTCCAAAGATTTTTAAATGTTTTTCCATTCCTAAGGCTGAACTTGTAGTATGGCAAGCCTATACCAACAAGACTGTCACGAGAAGTCTATTGGCTATGGCATTATCAATGGGGATGCAAATAAATGCCCTTTTTGTAAGCAGCTGATCATATGTTTCTTCATTGTGTATATGCGTGGGGTATACGTTGGTGGGCATGCCTCTGGACGGTCGCTGCCTCTTTCAAGGTGCTATTCACACAATGGAACTTCTTCACGCAAGGGAAAAGCCTCTCTAAATTCTGGTGCACATGCTTTCATTCGACGGTCTGGTCTATTTGGCTTTACAGGAACAGTTGTTTTTTTTATAATGAACAAGTGAATTGGAACTCCTTGCCCTCTCTATTAATCACGAGAGCAATCTACCGGTTTAAAGCTTTTAACGAAGATTTCAATCCAGATCTGGATCAAGCTCTTAATTCATCTCGGATTATCAAGGTGTGGGATCTCGAAGTGGGGGCTAATATTCTGTGGAGAATGGAACCCTCCTTCGGGTTCAAATGTAAAATGGAATGTTGATGGGTCTTTCAAGCTTTACTCGAAGAAGGCCGGTATTGGAGGAGTGTTAAGAAATTCCAAAGGACATTTCATGGCTGTGTTCTCAATTTTATGTACGGCATCAAACTCTGACGAAGTAGAAATTTTGGCCATCTGGAAAGCTTGTGATCCCTCCAAAGCATTGACACTAGCTGAAGAAAGCAAGGTAATCATTGAAACCGACTCAGCTTCGGTTGTAAACTTCATAAATGAGGAGTTTGCATGTATTGCACCCTACTATGTTTGGATACCTTAATCAAAATCAAAGAGTTCATCAATAGTAATTCTAAAACATTGATAGCCCTAACACCAAGGGAGAAGAACTATTTGGCAGATTGCTTTGCGAGGAAAGCTTCGGAAAATTCCAGTAATTCGATAGCTTGGGTTTGAAGTTCGCCCATTCCTAGTTCATTTGGTGTCTACTGTTGCAGTTTATTATGGGCTCGGTGGCAGGTGGATTACTTGGTTTGCTTGGTTTGGGCTTCATCTTGTCGTTGGACAATTCCTTTGAAATGTGCTTAGATATTCCTTGTACATCTGGATGGGTATGGGCTTTTGCTTTGATTACACCTGTTATGTTTTACTGTTGATTCTGTATTTGAGGTCTTGGAATTTTTTCACATAACTTTGAGGTTTTTAAGTTCTTGGGTGTATTGGAAAAAACTATTGGCTTGGGTAGTTCGCGCCTCTAAAGTTATGTGTTTCCCCATATGAACTATTAATAAAACTTGATCTTTTCTATCAAAAAAAAAAAAAAAAAAAGATGTAAACGTAACATTAATCGTTGCTAGGATATATAAATCGCATGCTATTGATTAATTGTTTTAGCCATGCCTGATATATAAATCGCATGCTATTGATTAATTGTTTTAGCCATGCCTGATTTCAAGTAGAATTGTTAAAAACATCGTCTTCGAGCAGCTACTACTGACAAGACAATAGTCAGTCTAGTTCGTCTTCCCACTCATCCTAAAGCCTACATAAAAGAAAATGTAAAACTTATTTAAAAATCAAGGATCCAGTAGATAATAAATCCAAAATAAAGAAACAAAAAAGACATTTGAAAAAAACAATAATATTACATCAGTAACTCAATATATATATTTTAACAGTATCGTATGGTTAAATGCTCCTGTAGAAGTTACGGTAAATTAATAATTAGTGTTAATATATATATATTAGCAGTATCGTATGGTTAGATATTATTGTAGAAGTTACAAAAAATTAATAATTAATGTTAACAAAAGGAGAGAAGATTTTAAACTAAAATCCTTAATAAAAGGAACTCATGCTCCTTAGGTGATTTGAACTCGCAATCTTATAATCACGAGGAATCACCCCCATCCCAATAAAAATATTGGAAGTATAAATTCAGAGATAACTTAAAAGTTGTCTAAATTAAATCAAACTTACAATTGACTTTCAAATGGTATGGCCCAAAGTAATATACTAAAGCAATAATATGTCAAGAACTACAATAGAGCAACAAGATCACTTGTTAATGTATCAATAGAAGTAAATATGACATATCCGATTATATTGAAATTATATATGTTTTTCAATTTGTATAATTTTTAATTTAAATTTATTTTAAAGTATAAAATAATACAAGTTGTATTAGAGTAAAGTTTAGATTCAAAATATTATTTATTCTAAAAATAATAATTATTTATACTTTCCTATGCAATTTTTCGGTGGAACTTCTCTAAACAAATTTTTTAATTTGTCACTGCTTATAGTTTATATATTTGAATTTACTATCATTAACTACCAGTTTTAGATTAAAAAAATAAAAAATACTTTTTATTCTAATTGATAATAGATTTTTTTGAATTTTACTCTACTCCTTATAGGGATCCACCACGATGAGGTGGTGAATCCTTGCTATTTTTCCCCCATGAGGTGGGGATTATACTTCTCACCCAGGCCTCCTAAAGTGAATCCCATGAAAATTTTAAAAAATTAAATATATATATATATATATTATGCATATAACTATATATTTTTGTATATTTATTAGTTTATAGTATAAAATATTTTTATTTTATAATTTAATAAATTATATTTTTTACAAAATAATAAAAAAATAAAAAATTTGCATCTAGAATATCCATGCAAAGATTGAGGTTGGGAGAAAATTTCCCCGTCATGAGAGCGGTGAGAGAGATGGGGTATAAGCTCTTGCCCCCCTCTATTGCCATTTCTAAATTTTATAAGTCAAAGTTGATTTAAAAAGTTAACATTTGAAATTATTGAAGAAAAATTGGATTCGAATAATAATATAAATAACTTACATCTATAAATATGTTTAAACTGAAACATATTACCATTTATCTAACAATTATAGCTTTTCAAAGTAATGATGTCAAACCTTTCCTTATTCTCACTACTAAGGTGGGCACAAATCAGCCCAAATCGAGAAACTGATCAGATTAGATTTAGTTGATTTTAAATATAACTTTAATTTAGATTGTTTTTAGATAAAAAAAAATTAGATTAAATTGAATTAAATTAAATTTATTTAAAATTAAATCAAAATAAATTAAATCTATATTAAATCAAATTAATAAGATTTAATCCATTTAAAATTTATTATTTATATTAAAAATATATTAATTGTATTAAAATATTTAAAAATATATTATAAAAATTATTATTTATATTAAAAATATTTTAAAAAATTCAATTCAAATGAACCAAACCATAAATTAAATTGAACTAAATCAATTAATTTTATATGATTTATAAATTAATTCAGTTCAATCCGATTCATTCTTAGTGTTTTCATTCTAAATGTAATTATAGTGCAATGTCTTATAACAAAATTATAGTCAGAATGAAAATTTCTTTATCATATTCCAGTTAATATCCAAATAAGAATAGCTTGGCAATTTATTATTTCCATATTCAGTTATGTATTTGATAGGTTATTATCCATTTGAATAAGAATTAAGAAATTTAGTTTTTTAATTAATATTATTATTTTAATAATTTCTTTACTAAAATATCTTTAATAGACTTTTTAATGTAGTATACAATTATCTAAATATCACGGACTAGTCAAGTCATAAGAAAAGCAATGATAAAAATGATAATTTTTAAAATTTAAATAAAAAATTTTGCATTGAAATTCATAAAAAATTGTATAGTAATCTATAATTTCAAAATTGAGAAAGTGAAAATTAATGATAGGTGTTGATATTTATGTTAACTAACGAAATGTATTTTAAATATTTAGTCTCCATTTGTTTCACATAAAATATTTTTGCAATTTTCTTATTTGGTACATTCAAAAAAATTGATCAACGAAAAATATTTTTCTAATTAAAGAAAAAACTAAGGTCTTTTTCAAGAAAATGACTTCTAGTTTTCAAAATGGAAAATTATTTTTAGATTTTGATAAGTTCATTCAAATAAAAAATAAATTATACAAATATATGAATTTATTATCATTAATCATTATTAACTACTGATACCATCATCCAAATAATATCATTGATCGACTGTGGTAGCTAGCGATAGGTGAAGCTCACAAAAAATAATAAACAGTACAAATGTAAAATATTTATGGTCTAAATTTTGTTAAAAAATAGTGAAATAAATTAAAAATAAAAGTTTAGAGTGTGGACAAATAAAAGTTTGGGCCTCAATAACAAAATGGATAAAATTTAGGGGTCTCAGAATGCATTTTGCCTATGTATAATACTGTTCATTTAATGAGCGAAAATTTATCAACTCGACAAAGAGGAATAAATAAAAGTTAAGGATTATTCTTCTGTGTAACCACGTAAGCACCAACCCAAACACATCGATCCTTATGTAGGCGGAAAAATAAAATTGGTATACGATTAGATGCTTCAGATTCTACTCATATAAATGTATGAAAATGGCAAAGTATATATAGACATGCTAGTCAAGTGAGGAGGGAAGAAAGCAATGGCAATATGGAGAATAAGTTGAGCAAGATCCTAATCCTTGGGGAACTGGTTATATAGGCAAGTATATGGTGAAGACAAGTGTGCTGCTAGGCCATAAAACTTATGTCTATGCTTGCCTTATCACATCTCAAACTTTTTCCTCCAAGATAGACATGCACAATGAGTTTCAATCCATGGGTGTCACCATTGTTCAAGTAATTAATCTCTCTTTTTCTCTGGCTGATACACATTTCCTTATAGCTGATAAAACAGTTGAAATTTGATAGGGAAAATTGGACGACCATGACAAGATGGTGGCATTATTAGCCCAAGTTGATGTAGTGATCTCTACTTTAGCTTACCTTAAAGTCCTTGACCAACTCCAAATTATAGATCGCATTAAAGAGGCTGGTACTGTAAAGGTAAATGCTGAATTTCATTTCTTTCTTGTTATCATCATTTTGCTCAAGCTTTTAGAACATTAGTTCTTTCTAAAGATTTTTTTTGCATGTATTTGTGGTAGATATTCTTCCCATCAGATTTCGGTGTTGAAGAGGATAGGATTAATTACCACAATTTGAAGCTTTTATTGAGAAGAAGAGAAAAATCAGAAGAGCCATAGAAACAGCTGAAATTCCTTGCACTTTTGTGTCAGCAAATTGCTTTGTTTCTTGCTCTGTCAATTAGTTGCTTCATCCACATGAGCATAAAAATGATGTTATTGTCTATGGTAATGGTGAGGCTAAAGGTATTTCTTTGAGTCATATTAAATTGACTTATTAATCAAATTAATGACAAATTAAACTAGATAAGACAAGATTATAATACCATTAACGACGGAAATCATTACAAAATTTCAATTTATGGTTGTTAAACATTTTTCTTAACAATAAAAATGAGTTCAAAAGTTACATATGTTAACTTGTTAAAGTGACCTATACACTAAACATTTTTGTGTTTTTATGCACTAATTAATAATGTATATGTGAATGTTTGAATAGCTGTACTAAACTATTATCGCAATCTATACTATAAAAGCAGCAGATAATCCAAGAACGCTTAATCGAGTAATAATCTATAGGCCACAGAAGAACACCATATCTCAACTTGAACTAATCTCTCTATGGGAGAAGAAAACTGCTCAGACTTTGAATAGGGTTCATACCCAGAGGAAGACATTGTAGAGCTCTCTAAGAGTAAGAATATATTATTTATATATACTCTACCCTTTTTACAAATTTATTTTGTGTGGTGGGAATTTTTCCCATATTAATGTGGGTGAAATTTATACAACTAATTTTGTGAGCATGTTATATTGTCATTGCAGCCCGATCACATCCACAGAATATTCTTGTAGCTATACTTCACAGTTTATTCTTAAAGGGAGACTTGATGGGCTTTGAACTGGACAAAGATGATCTTGAGGCTTCAATACTCTATCCAGAAGTTGAATACACCACCGTTGATAGGCTTCTTGATATCTTTGTCGTCAACCCTCCGGAACCTGCACTTGCTGCATTTGAAGGAGATCTGACAGCCCCATCTTCGTCAAGGATCTTATCTGTTCAATTTCGTTGTTTTTTTCAACTTATTAGTTTTAGATTGGTTTTCTAAATGCTCTGATTACTCTGTGTCCTAGTGCCTATTTCTGTAAGTTTAAGCTACATAAGGTTATATATATATATAATCATAATTTATTCTAATAAATAAATAAATTATTAATTTAATTGCAAGTGAAAACATTTTAATGCATTATCATTTTTAGTGATTGATATTAAAAATAAATAAGTAATGTAAGATAGAGTGAAATTATAATTTATTGCAATATAAAAGTTAAAAATAAAATATTATCATATATAACTAATATAATAGTTATCCAACTAAAATTAAAAGACCATGAACAGATGAATGATATGGTATTATAGTGGTATTTTAGCAAGACTTGTTTTTTTCTATTAGGATAAGATATCAATCTCTGCTTTATTTTGGTCCCGTCAAATAAAAATTAAGTGACTTTATATAAAGGAGGTGCCTAGTTAGAGATACACATGGGCTCAAACTCCCAATTTTAAGAACTGAGCAAAAGTTTTGGGGGAACATGTAAACTTTCACCATGCAATAATTTTATAAATATTATATATAATTTATATAATTATATTAATTAATTGTATTAAATATTATATTATACTACTTTTATATTAATATATTAAATTATATTAAATATTATCAATTAATTTATATTTAATATTATTAAATGGATGTTATGTTTTTTTTTTGTGGTTCATTTATTACATGGTGTAAGTCGATTAGTTTAAATATACATATTCATTTATTATAAATTGTATGTTCATTTTTTATAAACTATAGATTTATTTGATATAAACTGTAGATTTTTAATCAGTAAACTGTAGGTACATTTTGAGTAAACTGTAGGTTTATTTTTTTTATAAATTGTAGATTTATTTTTTTGTAAATCGTAGATTCATTTAATATAAACTGTAAATTCAGTGCGAGTAAATTGTAGATTCAGTATGAGTAAACTGTAGAATCATTTTTTGTAAATTATAGGTTTATTTTTTATAAATTGTAGATTCATTTTGGTATAAACTGTAGATTTATTATCAGTAAACTGTATATTCATTTGGTATAAACTGTATATTTAGTATGAGTAAATTGTAAATTCGTTTTTTGTAAACTGTAGGTTTATTTTGGTATAAACTATAGATTTACAATCAGTAAATTAAAGGTTCATTTATATACTAAATATAAAATATACTTAATCATATATTATTGTATTCTTTTATTTTAATTGAAGATTTTAGTACAATTATATTTTTATTATTACATTATTTTTTTTATAATTTTTATTTTATTTTCAGATATTTTATATGAAATAAAATAAATATTTAATTAGATTAAATAAATTATATATATATATCTAAATTAATTTTTATAAAATGAAAATCTCATTTATTAGAAAAGAAAAAAAAATAAAAAAATAAAAAAAACGTACCAAAAGAAAAAAAAAATGACAGAACAAAAAGACACATTTTTTATTTATATAGCAACGCGCGGTAAACTCCTAATTCATATTATTATATAGACACGATACATAATATAACAATCCTGCAAAAATGAGGACCATTCATTTCTGAAGTAAACATGCAACATTACTTAGATTATTATAGGTAGCAGCGAGAGGTTATATGGCTTGGTGGTAAAGCCCCGGTTTGAGACTTTTGCAGCAGCTGCTATGAGTCAAGCAGGGAGCCATCAAGTACGCCACAACTAATTGCAATATGTTCCTTCCTCTTGAAACCCTTTCTTTTTCTTTTTCTTTTTTTTTTTTTTTAAAGTAATTCGAAAAAAGTAGAAAAGCAGGACATGTTTGAAGGAGACTCTTCCATTACATGGTGACAGTTGGTGCTTTTCACTGCAAAAATAACGCATTAATATTGAGTTGCTTGTTGCTTTTCTTGTAAGCAGCAGATTAATGCCTAAACTCTTAGGAAAAATTTCCATGCCATCGCAAGAAGTATGATATTCGCCCAGAAATTAGGTTCAAACCTATATTCTATAAAAGAGTGGGCTACATGGTAAATGGGACAGATACATATATAAGAAAAGGCAGGCAAGAAATGGACCACCCTTTTAATTATAGTTAATTAATCAATTCATGTTCATATGATAATTAATGAATTTTATTTAAATTAAATTAATGAAATTAACTTAATATGATATGTAATAATTAATTATAAATATCATGACACATACATAAATTAAATTAAATTAAAAATGAAAATCTTCTTGGATAATAATTCATATTCACCTAAAATTTTGTCGCTCAAACAGTGAGAACTACAGCACTTGAAATGTTTCTAAAAATAAAGAAAATGTGGGAACATGGTAGAAACAATCATCAGAAATTTCGCAGAATAACATGTGTTTCCCAAAATTGCTTCGATTAGTGTTTATAATTATAATTTCCACTTAATTATTACTTTCTCCTCACAATCACAACCATTGCCTGCTAATAAATAAACATGTGGGGTTTGCCTTGTTTTTTGTTTTTGATTTTTTTAATACTCTGAAAGCTTCCCAAACTTTACCTAATATTTTTTTTCCGAGCTCTTTAATAAATTTATTTATATCAAATTTAATTCATAAATCATTAAAAAAAAAAGTATCCTTCCATAATGGATTTGGACTTAGAACTACTTGGCGATTGCTTCTTCTTTAAATGGCACAAAGAAAAAAAAAATTATATGCTAAGCCAACTATGACATTCCCAATTATGGGAGAAATTACTTTTCAATCTTTTTTGTTCGTATATATAGTTTTATAGTTACACTTAATGGTAATGCTAGAAACAAATGTTTTTAAAAAGGGAATGTAAATGTTTAGATTCATTAGTTGATTTTAAAGTGGATTGATTATATCGATTTTAATTAATTCAGTTTAATATATTATTTTTTGAAAAATTAAAAAATTTATAATTTTAAAAAATACTTTAAAAATAATATAATATAATAAAGTAATAACGTAATTTTTTTAAATTATGTTTAAATTAGATAGTATAATTTTAAAATTTTTTCATAAAATAATGTAATTTTAAATTAAATTAATTTGATTTAGTTTTCAATTTATCTTTTTTTTTTTCATTTTGATCGATTTTTTTAGAGTTTAACCGATTTTTTATTTATAATTCAATTGAATTAGTGAATGATTTTTAATTTTATTAATGTGATTGATTGGTTAGAAAGCATTAGTACTATAAATAAACGAAGCACAAAGCAGGTGAGAAAATGAAAAAAAACTATAGCACAAAGTCAAATGGGGGTGTTAACAGAGTCAAGGGTGGGTTTGCGTCACGTGGACTGTATCAAGCTAAGACCTAACATGTGATCAACGGATAAAGGTAGAGGAAGAACCAGCCCTTCAGGGTCCCATTATTGGATATGCTTTGCGATCCAATCTGCTACATGGTTGGCCAATCTACTAATATGCTTAAGGCAACTATTAGGTAAATGCTTTAGACCTAGTTGTATCTCCCCAGTAATAATAGCAATCTCCCACGGAGGAACCTTGTCGTGATTGTTGCTACAATCCACAATCACTATAAGGAGATTAAGAGAAGAGAAAACTATGATTTTAGAGGCAATTTTCGGACAAATAACTAAGTTTTTGGACATAAGACAAGAATGGAAGGGCTCAGCTCAATGATGTGCTTTGAAAGGGGTATCTAATTTTGTCGAATGTATCTAATTTTGTCGAACTCCATCAATGTCAATGAGTGTAGCTTTGATGGTGGTGTATGGACAACGACAATAGTGATCAATATCCACTCCTTTAATTCAATAGTTTCCTTTTAAGTTTTTTTTCTTTATTTTTCCTTTTATAGTTTAGAAATTGGTTGTTAAAGTAATTATCAGAGAAAATTCATCAACTTATAGATTCAAATTAGTGGTGTTGATGTTTCTTTGAATTACCATTATTATTCTTATTAAATTTAAAGTATTTCTTATTGAAATTACCCTCTAACATGGGCTAAGTCCATTCCTTTTTTAAAGCCTAGCTTGGCATTATGGGTCACACTTGCTTAACTCAACATAGGTTCATCTCAGTCCTAATTGGGTCAATAACTTAATGGCCAACTTGACAACATGTATGTGTGGTTGTTCAAATCATTCTTAATAACCATCCTTTTCACAAAGTATCAAACCTTTTAGGAAGCACTATCCTTTTTAGGAAATGTCACATAAGTGATGAAGCATCATCTATTATAAGAAGCATGCTCATTCTTGCTTAAACAGTTCATCCAACTAGTTACATAAACAGTTTTTAAACATGTAATTTATTCATTTCATCTTACATACTTCCACTCTGATTTCTAAATAAAAAATCTTAACTTGAGTATTAGAATGAACATTCGACATAAGGCCAAATTCTCCTTTTATCTTCTATTATTTTGTAGACTTCAACCTAAAAAGATCCTAAACCACTCAGCTAGTTAAAAAGACTTCAAACTACTCATTTTGATACCCATAACTTTCATCATTTGGTATAGTGAATATGGACTAAAATGGTAGTTCTTCACTCCCCAACCATTGCCGCTCCCAGTGTTGACCTTAAAAATTGTTGATCATAAGAAAACTCAAAAGTGCTAAGACCTGAAAGTGCCATATCACGGGCCATCCATCACTCTCCCCCTTTGACAATGCAGGAAGATAAGCCTTGAGCAGTGTCGTTGATGCACAATCCTGAGATCACCAAACCACCACTTACCTTGCAACCACCTATGAATAGTTCACCATAATGCAATGAGAACTCAAGTTAAACTTTGTAGAAAATTAAGGGCAGACAATCATGCCACGAATGCCACCAATGTCCCCATCCCAAAACTAAAGTTCTCCTTTACCCGCTTCAGCTCGCCTAGACTAGCCTAGAGGATGACCACATTACTAATTAACTCGGGTACATAAGTAATCGATCCAAGAAACAAGGTCAAGTTGGTGTCTTAATATACTTGATGAAATAGAAGAATCCTTCTACAGACCTATGGACAATCGAGTAGTTTGATCAAATAACTTATTTTTAATTAATGAAGCCTTCTAAAAGAGAATAATGGATATAGTCAAGCAAGCATAAGGTAAATAACATTTTGCTCTAGATTATCATGCATATGATCATAACCCCTTGTCGCATGAAATAAAGAATGAGCCTATGCTAAGAAAGTATAAGCCACCCCACATTGACAATTACGATGATTCAACTAATCAACTGAGTCGCTTATACAAGTTTCAATCCGAGTTCGAGCTTTATAACTGCTTAAATGCCTTGCTATGTAAAATTTTTTCCTCAACTCTAGAAGAAATCGCTTAAGAGTGGTATCAAAATCTTGCTCATGGTTTAATCTAAAACTTCAACAATTATAAAAGTTATTCATAGTTAGGTTTGTTTCTGTCATTCTATAAGTTAAGATCTTTGATCTGCAGAGGTGATTTGAGAAAAAAGAGAATCAATTCATGACTACCTAGCCAAGTTTAGTAAAATAGCAATATATATCAATAACTTCAAAAGCAACCACTGATGCCATGATTCCCAACTGTAAGAATAAGGTTCTATTTGATTCCCTTAGCATTTATCCTCTTGGGATCTTCTATGAGCTAATGGCGAGAAGTTCACAAGTTTATTTGCCTAGATGATAACATATGAATCTACTTTGATGGTCCATACAAAAAGTAGGAGGGCAAAAGCCAAAATGACAATTGGAATGACAAAGGCGAGCCAAAAATAATGATTCATGTTCACCCCTCCAGTAATGCAAAGTAGTTCGGCTCGATACTTCACTCCCCTTATGACAAATGGAAGCGAGATCCTTCATTGGATAAAAAAAATCAAATAAGAAAATATGGTACCCTCATCCCCTCAAAAGCTTGGCCATTAGGAACAAAGACAAAGAATTTTCATCAAGATAATGGACATGACACAAAAGACTATTAGAACTTGCACGATAAAATTGAAAGGCTAGTTTAGCAAGAAAATTGGGGCATTTTAGAAAAAGACTAGCTATTGATAAAAACAAGGCATAAACGTCAACAAGAAGATGTCCATTAGGATAAAAAAAAACAAACCTCAATAACAAAGAATATGCAAGGGTGATAAATGTCATTTTAAGGGGAACCACTACAGGAGGCAACTCAAATTAAAGTAAAAGGCATATCTAGGGGGTCTATTTTGTAAATTCCAAAACCAATATGGCTGAGTTGATGCTCTATCTGGTCACATTCTCCTCTGAAGATGATAGAAGGTTGTGTGCCCTTCATGTGGATGCCCTAGTGGTTCAAGACTACCTTAAAAACTTCCTAGTCAAGTGCATTTTGGTAGATGATGGTAGTTCGACCAAAAACTGAATGATCAGTTTTTCTTGAGTCGTATACATGGCTTTTCAGCTCATCCTCAATTATCTGTTTCAGAAAGCATCACACAAGTGAGGAAGCATCATCAATTATAAGAAGTATGCTCACTATTGCCTAAATAGTCCACTCAAATTGCTATCTAAAAAGTCCTCAAATAGGAACTTCATTCATTCTATCTTACATATTAGTACTCTTACTGCTAAATAATAAACCCTGAATTAAGTATCAGAGTGGACATTCGGTATAACGTTGAACTCCTTTCTCACATTCTTTTGTTTTGTAGGTTTCAGCTTAAGAACATCCTGAACCACTCAACTAGCCTAGGAAGATCCTAAACTGCTCAACTCGGTATCCACATATTTGATCACTTGTAATTATTTAGTTAGAAATAATTTAAAAAATTTTTGCTGATGTTGAATTCCTATAGTTCGTAATGTTGCCTTTTTTGTCATTGTCACTACTTTGGTTGTTGCATTACATGTTTAACATGAGTTTTTTTTATCTAAGATTTAATTTGAGAATCTATTTTTTCTTTTAATTTTAAATCTATTATTGTTGTGTAATTTTTATTAATTTTGGTAAATTTGAATTTTGGCATTTGTCTTACTTTGAGCAATTGAGAAGCTCATAGAGGATTATTGAATTGAAAAGTGATGACTCCTTCAACTCAACTTCATTTCAAGTTTTTTTTTTGTTTTTTAGTTAAGAAATTGATTTCTAAAATAATTATTAAGTAAAAATTATGAACTTGTATAAGGAAACTTGGTTATTATAGTAATTACTAGAGTATTTTTTTAACTTAATTTAATTTTTCATTTTTATAATTGATGTGAAGGAAAATTTTGGGATAAAATTAATATATTAATGTTATTTAATATGAATTTACCAAAAAAAAAATAATAGAACTTACTAATATAATAGATCAAACATAAGGGACAATTTTATTTTATTGTGAAAGATGAGGGACGATTTAATCCAATATATTTAATGCCAAGAGTTTATAGTAATTAAGCCAGCGGAAAACAATCTTCTAGTTTACATTTGGGCTAAGTCCAAATCACGCAGCTTTCTGAAATTGCGAAACTGTAAATAGGGAATTCCTACAAATGGAAAGGACACATAGTCATGATCCTGCTTGTAAAAATTGAGCACTGGTGATGCATTTTTTTTTTTTTTTTCAGTGATAAGGCTCTGAAGCTGCAAATTAAAAGGAAAAATAACAATCAAAGATCCAAAGGCTAACGCATGCTGGCCAGCCCTTCCTCATTCATGGCCATGCCACCTTCATATATATTAAAATGCAGCCAGCTGAACAGAATTATGTAGAATGAAAATGCCGTACATTTCTTTTTCATAGAAATAATTTACAGAGGAAGAAAACAAAAAGCACTTCTTTGAAGTTGATAAAATGTGCAACAACTTTGCAACTATTTTAATCAAAGCAAACAGTTTTGAGTAATTTGGCCACTCATTAATTAGCGCAGTAACTTTTGATGAGAAAGAAAATCAATAAAATTATGTCCTTGATACCTTCACCAGAAAATCAATCAATTTTTAGGAGCAAGAGGCTACCAAAGTTGTTGAAAAAGTTTTAACGCAAGCATCACCTAAGAATTATGATAAACTTATATCATAAGATGATAACCAGCAACAGTTGCATCTTTTAAACGGCAGCCCAATCCATCTTCCACATGGAAAATTCAGCCTAAGAACCAGTGTTGCTGCATTGCTGCCTTATCATGGCTAAGAGGATAGATTTGAATTTTTGTCCTACCTTACCTACATGCAACTGTGGCTTCTGAATCATGATCCCTAACCCTGTAAGCAACATATATTAACAAGTTTCTATTCCCCTCCTGATGATCTCGAGAAGCCTCTGTACAGCATTACTTTAGCAGAAATCAAAGCTCAAAAGATGTAGCTGGTTATGAGCAAAAAGCTAAGCCATATAAATACACTATACATGTTTCTCGGGAAGCAAGTGAAATAAAAATAATAGCGTCTAAGCAAGTGTGCATTATGCCTTGATATGAAACATTAGTAGATTTGCTATGTACAAGCTACAAAAAGCTAACAGTACCATCACCAACAAGAATTAATTAATTAAACCACCCACCAATCTTGGAGGTACACATCAACTAATCAAGTACCCTGAAAATAAGACTAGAGAAGCTAACCAATATTAATCTAGAACGCAGAAAGGGAAAGAGAGAGAGTCTCAGGGTTAATTCAGACTACATTGCCAGCGTTTGTCAAATGCGTAATATAAGCACAACATATTCATACCTACAATTTTCACATACAGAGATTATAGAATAATGTAAATGACTACAAACTCAAAGCTCTTACAACATTCATCTAGTTGCATGTGTGCACCCTCACAAGCATATGCCTCAATAAAAACAAGCAGCAGATGCATTTTAATGATCAGTTTAAGAACAGAAAAGTTGAATAACTGCAGTGCAAAATCGACCAACTACTGTTGTGGTGGCATTCCAACATCAGATTCAGCTCCGTGGGACAGCGAATCCACTTCAGGCCAAGTGTAAAGCAAAATTTATTTCTGATTGTCCACTCCAAAAGAACTTGGCATATTTGCCTTCACCCAAACAGTCCATGCTTTCCCTGAAAATCCACTACCAATTGTTAAACCAAAAGTAATCGCTTTATTCAAGTGATTCATGAGGAATTACTATCCACATATACAAATAAAAGCATTAAAGTAGAAAAAGCATGTATCTGTATCACAATTACACAATTGGCATTCCGAGTGCAGTCCAGCAATGGCATAGAAGCCATTGAAGCAAGCTAGCAACTCTTAAATGAAGCGACCTTTCACTTGATAAATTCGAAATAACACTAATTGTGGAACACTTGTCATAATATTGTCAGCAGAAGCAGAACAAATAGATTCTTAAACTTACATTTACACTATGATCCCCCAATTCACACTATGATCCCCCATTCCTCCTCCCCCTATAATCAGTGTGCCAACACTCATTGCAAGTGGAATAAACACTAAAAAGCAATCAACACGCATCGCAAAGTTGACAAAAGAAAAGCATAAACATTATTAGTAAGAAATTGCTGAATTCATATGCAAATGATATACATTTAATCTCCACTACCACAGGCAAAAACGTGCAACAACACAAACAAAGAGAAAGAAATTCAAACTATTAATCTCACATAGATTAGAAAAGTTACCTCAGCTCCATCCATTGCTATATGCTCAGAATGAGTTCATCTCCAAGCAGTAAGTCCTCCTCTTGACCAGCATCTTCGCTGCGGTACCATAAGGCTCCTCAAACACAGTAGAAACCCAAGACACATCGCACATCTCCTTCTTAGCAATAGACTGCTCACTAGGTCTAATAGCAACCAAAGTTGCCCCCTTTAACACAGTCCCATCAGGCAATTCCAAGTGGGGTGCATACCAAAGGCGCATATTGAGTGCGGGCACGAGCGTCCTCTTGGACGCAGAAGAAGCCGATAACGGCTTCACCCTCAACTCCTCCAACTGTTCTCTATTCATACACAACACTCCTTGCCCATCAGCATCGGTCAGCACCAAGCTGTCAAGAGTCTTGTGCTCCGCAATTATAGGCTGAAGCAAATAATGCCTGGCGGACGCAGCAATCAAGGAGCTAATAGTCCACACCACCCTCAATTTCAAGCCACCATTGGTGTAAAAGGACTCCGGTATGCTGCCATTATCGTCACCATTGTTGTTATTACCATTAATAACATTTCCACATGGCGCATCAGCTCCGTTTTCTAGCGAAAAAGAACCGTTCTTGATAAGCCCATTGTTAGTATTGGTAACCGAAGCAGCTCCAAGAATAACACAGTTATCAAGGGTAGATCCGAAATCAGCCCTCCATTTCAAAAGCACCCCATCCTCGATCCCCAATTCGCCACTGGGCAACTCGATCCTGAGGAACCGAATTTCGTTAAAATTCTTGAGAACCTGAGTAGGCGAGTGATGGGTAACACCGCCCTGATCCATCTCCCCATCTTCCTGGCTCCCAACCGAAAGGGTCGAAGGAGACAAAGAAGAAAACCCATTTCGCGAAGAAGAATTGAACAAGTCCCTTCTGGGCCCGAGAAGCTGCACGAGAGCCTGAAACGGCTTAACAATACCCCCGAAGACGACACGGAAAATGGCAGACAACCCAGAAGAGGAGGAGCGAGACTTGTCCGAAGCGGAGGAAGAGGAGGAGGAAGAAGGAGAGGAGTCATCGTGGGAGATAACACAATCAACGCGGACTACGACGTTGTCGACTTGAGGGACGAGGGAGTGGAAGCGGCGAGAGACGACGCAGCAGCGGCCAAGGGCCTTGACGTCAGCGATTCGGTTGAACATGAGAAGGAGGAGAGAGTCCGGGAGGCGATCGAAGTGATCGATGGGATCACAGGGGTAGATTCGGGAAGTGGGATCTTGACGAAAAGAGGTCATGTTTGGAGAGATCTATAAGATAAACGATTGGATCTTTCTTATTATTATTATAATTATTATTATTAGCAAGATGAAGAAGAAAGAAGAAGGAGGGTAAAGAAATGGAAGAGAAAAGGCGATGCCAAGATAGATCCACAGCTTTTTTTTGTCTTTAATGAAGAAGAGGAAGATATATTTGATGGAGAAGAGGAAAAGAAAAAGACGCTGTGTTAGCGTAGACGGCCATAATATGTGTGTCTATGCTCATGAGAAATTTTTGGTTTATTGAAGGGGAAATGCGAAGCTTTTTTGCTTTTATATCATGAACTTGGTTTTCCCATTTGGAAATTCTTCTGATATGGTATTTCTGCTGTCTCATTTTGGGTGATAATAATATTTAAGACTCTTTTTTATGTATAAAAATTTAATGAGTGGAAAATGGATAAATAAAATTAAATTCAAGAAATCTCCACTCTTTATATAATTCGTTTTAAGTAGCCCTCTTCTTTCAACATGTGCATTCAAGACTTTTTTTAGTAAAAAAGATTTGTATGGTTTTCATAATATACCACTTATATACTTTTTCTTCTATTATATTAGTTTAGAAATAACTCTTCAATTTTCTATTTCAATCATTTTATCAATTTAAATTTCCTTTTATTCTATTAAATATTTATAAAATTTCTCTAAACATTTTATATTTTTTTAACTTAAATATTTTGATACATCCATGATCATTTGGTTAATTAGGTATTGCATGTCTTATTAATAATTATTTATGATTTTATTTAATTTTTATTTTTACGATAAATATTAAATATACTTTTTTTGACATGATAAAAAAATTTAAGAATATCAATATTGAATACTACATATGATTTTTAATTCTTCATTCATTATAACATAACATTAGTAGTTTGACATGAAAACGTATTATAAAATATTTTTAAGTTAATTAACTTTTCATATCTCTCTTTTTATCCATAAAGGAGGAAATCTTATAAAAAAACCAAAAAAGGAAAAAGTAATTTTTAATGAAGTTAATGATCAATTTTTTATTTAATTTTAACTTTCTTTAATTTAATCGCCTTCTAAGTGTATATAGTAACTTTTTTTAATGAATGTAATGAAATGAGTAAATTACTATAACTCTTTATAGTTTATTATATTTAATTAAATCATTCATCAATTTTCAATTTTATATGAAATAGTTTCTAATATTTAATTTATTATATTAAAAAGTATTTCATAAAAAAAAGGCTATTTTCTATTAATCAAAGCCAAAAATTTAAAAAAGACATATAAATAATTTTAATAATAATAAAAATACCCTCGTATTTTTATTTCTAAGGAATTATTCATTATCCTTTACATAATTCTTACTATATTCACCATTTCATAGGCGAAAACCTCAAAATCTACAAAAAATCATAACAAAAAAAATCAAAATAATATTCTATCCATTTCAAATTAGATATTGTTTTAGAGAAAAAATTGTGTTTTATAATACATAACGTTTTACAATTATCTATGGACATTAATTATTATTTTTTAATTTTACTATTTTTTCTTTTATAATAATTATTTTTTGTAGAGTGCACAATAATTTATGAAAATAATTAATTAAACGTAATATAATCTTTTATTTATGTAATAACATCCATTAAATATAATACTTAATATATGTGTAAATAACATTTACTATGAAACAGATAAAATATTAAATAAATTTGCAATAATTTCACCAATTTTCTGAAAATCAAGGATTTGTAACAAATTATTTTTTCTGAAAAAAAAATTAAATTACAGCTAATTAATTAAACTCATCAAGCATACAAAAAAAAATCAATTAATCTCCCCTATATTAGTTTCGAGTGGTATTTGTGCCTCCACCCAAGGTTACCCCAAAGAAAAATCATTAATCTCTCCATATGAATTTCGAGTGGTATTTGTGCCTCCACCAATGGTTACGCCAAAGAATTTGTTGGTGTAGCATTTCTATTTTCGCTTTCATAAAAGCAACTACTATTAGTAGTTAGTTAATTAAAAGAAAAGGGATGATTTTTAACTATAAAACACATTTCATTTTTAGTAAGATTTGAAATTAAAACACTTAATTCTTAAAATATCATAATTTACCACTAAAACAAAGAATCATTTTCTCCTCTAAGTTTGTTAATCACTTTTATCTAGAGGTTCATTGATGGGATACTTGATTGAGCTTTAATCAACGTTATAGAGAGAACGAGGATAGAGTTACTGACGTGAAAGAGAATGATAGCGTCTCGAGGTCATACTATTTCTTCTATGATATAGTATCATTCAATTTAATAGCTATTTGGTATATACAATCCAAAATATTAATATTAAAAAATTATGATTGTCACCAATATAATAATTTAAATAATTCAATTCACTATTTAAAATCACTTTTATATAATTTTTGAAATTAATTTAATATCTTAACATTATTTTGAAAGAAATTTTTTAATAAAATTATTGTAAAACCTTGAAAAATCAACAAAGAGTAGATCAATAATTTTTAAAAATTAATAAATATTATTTTCATTCAAAAAATATAAAATAATATACACGTAAGAGAATAAATTACTACTCACAAAAGATGATACAATATTCATAAGGGTATATAACTTCATATAATGAGAAAAGAAAAAATAACAGACCTATAAATAAAATGATAAATCTTAATTTATTAAAAGTACAAAATATTAAAAAATGGCTACGCTTACTCACCGACAACGAAATCAAACTAATACTACTAGAATAGGAATCCTATTTTCCTATACGATATAAAAACTAATGACAGATTCATATATATTGGGCATACTATATTAAAAACTGAAAAATGAACGATTTAACCCCTAACAAAACTATGTAGGTAACAAAAAGGAAGAAAGAAGTACTAGACGTTGGATAGGTAGGGCAGGTTCCTGTTATTGGGGTATGGCTGCAACCACTATTCCTGAACCGACCCGTTGTCACCAACCCACCCGAACTGAACTCAACAACCACAAAACAAATTTGGGTTTAAATCGGTTACAGCCTATTTATGTCCGTCCAGTATGCAAAAATTGGAATAAGGTTACAATTTTATATCTGAACATTTTTTGAAGATGGAACTTTACCATGATAAAGGTAAATTAATGATCTTTTTGTAGAGGTAGTGGCTTGATAGTTAAGAAATTTACACCTGTTTTATAATACAAATTATTTAAAATAAAAAAGATATTATATTGTCTTAATCAGCTCTTTTTTTAGAGTAACGGTGATCTTTAAATTCATATATAATCTTATGATATTTATTAAAATTATTTTTATAATTTAAAATATCAATATAAATTGATTATTGACAACCAATAATAATATGTTAATTTTGCTTTGAAATTATAGATATTATTTTCGTCATAATTTTTTTTTAATGACTTATGATTTGTATATACACTAATTATAGATATTTCTACTAAATATAATATTATAACACAACACAAATTGAAATAGTATGTTAGATTAGACTTAAGAGATGGGGCAAAAATATATTATTATTATTATTATCATCAAACTCTCGTTAAAAAAAGATAAAAATATTTGAGATAAAAATAATAATTTTAAATAAAAACTCTCAATAATAAAATAAATGAGCTAAAATTATCTATATTCTTAAAAACTAAGAAATAATAAAAATGAATTTTATTTGAATAAAGACAGAAATTTTTTTAGAACTTTAGTGAATTGTGAATTATCCTCATAATTCTTTGAATAAACATGTTTAAAAAAAATATTAAAAGATATTGAGCTGTTTGGGTTCAATTATTAGTCGATTATTTGAAATTGTCTAGAATTAGATTGAAAATTAAATGTTTAAAAACACGAAGGTACCATTGAATTGAGATGAGAAAAATATTCATTTCGAATTGAATTAGTTTTTAGGTCAATCTAATTTAGATATTTAAGATAATGGATCAATCCTATTTAACTTGAGTAATAAGATCTTTCAAGTATTTTTTTAAATTTAATATATATATATATATATCTCGATTCTATTAACATTAATGATTAGTTTCATTTTAAATTATTATTTTGATTCAATTATTTTTTGAATATTATATTTTTTAATATAATTAATTAATTTAATTCGATATATTCAAAATTCGTGCTCAATTTTTTTAAGATATAAGTGTTTTGTTGATAGTTGACATTAAGCAAAGTTAGTTAATTATTTCAAATTGATGGAGTGAAAGTGCGTCAAACAAAATCTTAGTTACAAGTATTAGACACATAATGTTGCCTATTTTGCATATGTTGCCTATTTTTCATTTGGCTAATTATTTAATTTCTTCTTTTTCTTAGCTGCAAAATCCTTACATAGTATGATATGATTGTAATAATAGATTTTAAATAAAATTAATGATTATTTTTATCACATAATTAAAATAATCAATTAAATAATTAATTATTGTTTTATACAAAATTATAATAAAAAGTAAAATAATAAAATAAATTTCTTAAAATTTATAATTATGTATAGAAATAGTTGTACTAAAAAAATTATTTATTTATACTTTAAATCTTATATAACACAATTTTAAAAAGAATTTATTAAATTTAAATGAAATAATTTATAAAAATTAATTAAATAAATAATATTAAAAATTTTCATAATAAAAAATAAAACTAACTAATAATTGCAATATATATTCATATATGTGTGTGTGAACTCGCGTATGTGCGAGCGTGTGTGAAAGAGAAAAGAGGTAAATTTATAATAAAAGATTGTTTTTTGAAGAAAAATTTTAAAGAATATTAAACTTAAATAAAGTAATTTCTAATAATATGTTACATTGTCATTAATTTTTATAGACTTAAAATTTTAAATAATCAATAAATTAATTTAAATCTTAATTTTCTATTTGCAATTTTATTTTAAATTTTTTTTAATTTTTATTTTAAAGTTATTTAAAATTTCTCTAATTTTCTTCTCATAACTTTTTTTTTTATATGATCTTAGTTTCTCATTTAAAATTTTTACATTTTACATTTTTTAATTTTTATTTAAAAATAATTATGTGACATTTAATGTTTTAAAATTTTTATTTATAATTTTTTTGCATCTATCTCATGCTCTTGTATATGTAGCTACATACACCTAATCTACTCCTAGAGTTGCTCTTATATCAGTACTTACATATGCGCCTATATCTATCCCCAATGTTTTTAAAATTGGACCAATCAATGAATCAATTGATTAGTTTATAGGTAGTCAATCGATCCGACTGGTATGATTAGTTTGGCTCAATCAGTTTAATAAAAAATAAAATTTCAAAAATATTATTAAAATAATTTCAAAAATAAAAAATATATTAAAATACATATGTAAATATATTTAAAATACTTAAAAATATAAAAGTTATTTTGAAAACTGATAGTAACCTAATCGAATTGGTCATTACTCTAATTTTCAATTTTATCGATTCAACCAGCCACTTTGGTCCAGTTTTCAAAACACTGATGGCTGTTGCGTTTGTTCTATTATATTGTAATTGTCTTCCTTAGTCAGTAAAGTTCATCTTCTAAATCGTCTTCCTACATACGAGATGTCACAGTAAATGAGTTTGTAGTAGAGTGAGAGAAGAATGTAGATGTCTGAGAATTGATGCCAAAAACTTACTTCTTCTATCCCCCACAACCTTAATTATATCTAAATCTCATACACTTAGTAAGATTCACTGAATCATGCCGAAATATCTTCATCTTGCATTAAAAAATTATACATACTTAATCAATTAATAATATTATAAAGAAAAATTAAAATATCTCATTTATACAATGTTTGTGCACTTACATAAGTATTACGTGCCTTAGTATCAACATATTCTAAGATATCCTTTTTGGTGTGAGTACCTTCAAATTTGAGGATGAATTTCATATCCTTTACTTTTAATCTAAATAAGACGTCACATTTATAAGGTTGCTTTATACATTCAATAATTTTAAATAATTTAAAAGCAAGAATAAAGAGTAGGAAAAATATTAACAATTCTTTCATAATGCTTAATATGTGATATGGAAGCACCAGTATTAATTATGAAAATAAATATTAACTACAAAAGGGCATTTTTTATAAGGAAACTTGTCATTCTTGAAAATATAGGATTCTACTCTCCGACATCACATTGCATGCATTGATTTTTTTTTTTTTATTAAATGATTTATGATTAAGAAAAGAGAATGACTTTAGCAAATTAATCCAACAGATCCTTTCATCCTCAATAAACAAAGATATTGAGAAGAAAAAAAAAAAGAAAATATTCGTACACTGTGAATAAGAAAGAAATAAAGTGAATTGACATTTTATTTTCAATTCAATTAAAAAAAAAAAAAAAGAGGAATGATCTTAGACCAAGATTTTGTCCATTAACATTGCTAATTCCTGTAGTGACTAGAACAAGAATCATCATCAAGATTATAAACCTAAAATTATTCAATCTAAACTTACCTGCATAAGTTGACTATTAACATTGCCAATTGTTGCATTGAAACATGCAGACACAAAGAACGACACATTCATAATATAATTCAGTTTTGTAAAATTATTAGGTTACTTACCACCATTAAAATCTTTTTGGTGGTAGTAGCATCGCATAACCACACAATCAGATATATTAATTTTTTTGTAATATTTTTCCTTTTTGTTAGTTTTACCACTTTTAGTACTGAATCATGTAAATTAGATATATTAATTAGATTTTGTTTTTTTGTTGTTATTATTATTATTATTATTATTGCAATGCCGCTAACACTTGAGAAACAGAAAAATGACTGGTCTTAACATTAAGCAACAATATGAATTGATTTATATATGTGGTGAATATCAGCTGAAGATGCGAGAAAGGTGATTGCGGATGTTGCAAGTGGAGAAGTTAAAAGCAAAGCTAAGAGAGATTTTACATAGCTCGATTTATATAGTGAATTGATTCAGATATATGAAAAGCAACTGGTTAATCATTCTACAAATAAAATTTTTATATCTTCATACTATTAGATTATTTCACAAATCAAAATAATAAAATTATAGAACTAAACACAATTTCTTTTTTGCTTGTATTTTCAATCTTCATGTCTTCTCCCTCTAAAGAAGAAGAAAAAAATCTGATCCAATCAAATTTCGAATCAATTTTCATGAACGTTACAATAGATATTAACTTTTTAATCAAATGTTTCTCACTTATTACTTAATGAGAAAAGATAAAATAAAATAAAATGAAATGGGTTTCCTTGAATCTTAATATGTTAATAGAATAAGCCAAATGCAAATGAAAGCATAGTTGGAAAAAATTAAGAACACAGATGATGAATTGCACATTAAAACACAGCTTCTAGCCAACAGGTAATGTTTAGGTTAATTACTTTAAATCTTTGATATTTGTTATATTTAACTAAATTATTTCTCATTTTTTAATATTATATTACGTCATCTTTCACGTTTGTTCCGCTATACTAAAAAGTCCTTTAACTATTAAAAAACTTATTTTTTTATTAAAATCATAAGACTTCTTAGTATAATAAGACAAATGTTATGATAACTTAGTATAATGTTGAAAAGTGATGAATGATTTAGTTAAACATGACAAACGTCAAGGAACTCGGTGTAATTACTCCACTAAAATACAAAATTAATTTTTTACCATGTTTTATTTGACTAATGAAAAAAATGACTTTTAACGTTGAAAATTCTTTTTCATATAATGAAACAAATATGAGAGACAATTCAATATAATATTGAAAAGTAAGAAACAACTTAATTAAATATGGCAAGGTGTTCGAAGTAATTAATCCTTAATGTTTCTATATAAATAGCTTTGCATTTTATTGAAATGTTTATGATAGGCAGTTTTATTGTTGTCATACATGTTCTTTGAAGGATTAAAAAAAAAGGACAATGTATGCCATGTAGATGTAGGGATCACAACTCATTTGCCATTTTTAAAATGGGGTTAGATCTAATTAAGCAATCAATACATTTGATTCATATAAAGAATGAAAAGCACCCGCACGTTATGGCATGTGTTCTTGATTTGCATCCTCTAGGGTTTCATGAATTTTCAAGCAAATATATATGGAATATACATACAAATATATCCGTACATTAAGAAAGTACAAACCCAAAAAACTTAATTTACCTTATGTTGATTCACTTTCTACTAAGATTCTGTTGGCTGAGGGAATGAAGGGAAAGCGACAGAATGATATTTTATAAATCTTAGTTGAAAGAGTTTTATGGTAAGGATGTAGGATAAGATAAGAGTTACCTTATTTGACCCTTAAAACCTTTTAATTACTTATATTCCAATTTGGGATGTACCAATGGATAAGAAATCAATTTATAGTATTTTACCTTTTTATCATTTTAATCTTATTTTTGTTTCTTTTCAACATTAAAAATATTTTTGTAAATATATGTTATTATTATTATTATTATTATTATTATTATTAAGTTATTTTATGTCCTCTCAGACAAAAGGAGGTTAAATATTTTGCTTTACTCATTTTTTATTCAATTTTTTTAAAACAAACTTTAATGAATCTCTTTATCACTTTTACTCATCACTCCATCTATACATAAGCTAAATTTTAATTTGATCAACTTGAATAGCATCTTTATTCACATGATTATTTGAAAAAATAGTAAATGAAAGATTCTAATGGTATATCAAGAGAACGAATGCACACATTTTATATGAAAACACTCATTTTCCAGGAACGCTCTAAAATTTTCAATAGTTTCTTAGTTAAGTACATATGGTAAGTAACTTCTAATTTGAGAATGTAAAAAATTTATCAAACAACCAATGTTTTCTGTATGAAAATTAATTTTAACTATATAATTATTAGTTCCTCTAATTTTATGAAATTTTTATCTTTTATTTAGAGAGTTAAATTTGAAATTTTACATTTTAATTATTGGACTATTTCCAAACAAATGAATTTGATATTTAAAGAATCATCATCATAATTTTGAGGATTAATTTTTAAAATTAATCTTAAGTTAGAAATTATGAAAATATAAATCACAACCTTTCAACTATATTTAACATAAACCTCAACCTTCTAACACACTTCCAGTTCAAGAATTTCATCAATTAAAAAAAAATACATAATTTAAAGATTGATTAATTATAAGTAATTTTGTAAAAAAATAAATAAAATGATGAAAAGAACATCATTAAAAAGAAATGAAATATATAGAAATATACTAAATACAATATTTTCTTATTTATTTATTTTATTTTTAATATATTTTAATAATGGTCAATGCAATCAATTTGAATTATATAATCGTCTAATTATGATAAGAATATGTAATAAAATTTTTATATTATGTGAAATGAGTTGGATCCAATTTTGTGATTGAATTTGCAGAAAGATAAATAATTTTTTTAATTTTTGTTAATAGAATTTTAAATTTTACTTATTTGTTATCAAAATATAAATATAATTGATTGTATTCAATATTTTTATTTTTAACATTTTATTATATATTTTTGGTTTTTAATGATCTTATTATTTTTAATAAAATATGCTATTAATCAATGCATGACATATTTATATAAAATTCTTAAAATGTGTATTTTATTTTAATAAATTTATTAAAATTGATAAAAATATTAAATTGAAAGCATGTAGGGTGATTGATGAAAGATCGAGATTTATATGGTTATATTTTTTAATTTAGGATTCGCTTTAAAATGGTTTAAAATATTAAGATTTGTACTCTCGTTATATAATTATATAAGTATCAGTAACCAATAATATATATATATATATATATATATATATATATATATATATATATATATATATATATATATATAACAAAACAATACTTGGGATAAATCGGGACAAGACGGTATAATTTTCAGTTTGGATGTAGGAGTTGCCCCAAAATTATCTCACTTCTTCATTATGGAACAATACAAGATGAAATTTTTTTTATTCTTTTGAGTATTTTTCACAATTGATTTTTTCAATTCAGTTTTCAATTCAATTTGGTATTCTCATGTCTCGTGCACATATCTACCCACTAGGATATCAACATTAATTAATTCCTAATATTATCTAGTAAATTAATTTAATGATTGTATGTTATAGAAAATCTCTAAATTAAAGTATCAAGTAATTACAAAGAAAAAGTCTGACAAAAACATATAGAGAATTAGGGTTCATTACATCAATTCCTTCTATTATAATCATGCATCATCCCTTAATTATTTATGAAACTTGCCTTGAAGATTAATTGTCCTAATTATTCTAATATGCTTTCTCAATCTATATAATACTGTGTACTAAAACGGTATCTATTCATTTACATAATCATAAATATTTAGTAGGAATTCATTAAGTTTTTTTTTTTTTATCAATGTTAATAATCTCTTAAAACTGTACTTATCTCTAAGTCACATGATTCTAGATTTCGTGTTTGATTAACTAATACCTTACTTCAACTCTCGTTACTTCATAAAATATTTTAAAAATCATGCTAGAACACTAAATCAAGATAATTCCATAAACAATAAAGGATGAAATTCAACATATAAGATAAATCATCGATTAGCTATTTCCTAAATCTCTAGAACAGGATTGAGTTACTCATGGATAACATCAGAGAACTTTTCATATTTGTTACAATCATAAATCAAGTAAAAAGAATAAAAGAGTTGAAATCCCTAAAATGATATCTTGAATCATGGCTACAAAGAATAGTAGAGAACTCCTTCAATTTTCAAAAATTCTTTAAAAACTACTTTAAAATGAAGAAAATTATCTCTCTCTATATCTCTACACATGTATCTAGATTGAAATTATATGCTTTATAAAATAAAAATTTAAAGAATTATAAAATAAAGAGTCTGAAAAAAACTATTCACGTGTCTCACATGAAAGCTATATGAAAAATTAAACTTATGCTTTCTTTTGCTTGAAATCTCAAAGATCCTTATAATTTGGGAGGCAAGAGCATAAGACACATAACTTGGATCCCAAGCCGTATGTGTCTCTACCATTTTCTCCTATTCTTGATCTGCAATTTTAAGCTCTTTTTATTTTATCTCTCAAAACTTCACTTGTAAAGTATTATTGAAACTTCCTTTTCTTAACTCCTATAATGAAATCAATAAATACTAAATTAATAGCAAATCAAGAGTCAAAACAAAGATTAAACAAGTAAAAACAGGAGATAAAAAGCCAAATAGCGTGTATACAAACAATACACAAATTATTAAACCACTCAATTATTATGTATTACTAATAGTTATTACTTATAATAATTAATAATTAGATTATTTATTAGTTATTCATAGTAAATATTCAAAACAGTTTTTAATTTATCAACTACTAGTATCTAAGAGAGTATTTGGCATCGTTACTATTTTTTATTTTAAATTTCAGAATATAAATATTAAAAAAATATTTTTAAAAATACTTTTAAGAATATTAATTTTTTTATTTTTCATATTTGTCAATAAAAATTTTCAAAATAAAAATCAAATACTATAAATTTTGATTTTCAAAATCCTATTTTTTATTTTAAAAAATAAACAAATTAAAAATTTAAAAATTGATATCAAATAAGATCGCCTAAGTTATCAATTAATCTTAATTAAATTAACAATTATTTATTTTGATCTTCAAATAACTAAAATGAGAAATTTTTCAAATAACTAAAATGAGAAATTTACTTATTTTAAAATTTAAAGATCAAAATGTTTAGTTTAATATTTAATAGTATGAAAATTAAAGATTAAAATTATAAATATAGAATACAAAATAAGAATTAAAAATTAAAAAAATCAGTATCATCTTGTATTAAAATCCTAAAAGAACTAAATATATGAACCAAACCATTTTAATATATAATCAAACAAAATCTATGTAAATTTATAAAATGATATAAATTCTTCAAAAATGATTTTTAAAAAATTCTAAATGGAATGAAAATTTCTAAATTGACCGATTGGTGCTTACCCTAAAACTTGCATTTCAAGTGAAGATAGCAAAGGTTGTTTTCTTTTTTCTTTTTAAAATTATCTCAATATTTTTGTAACCTTATCATTATCACACAAAAATTCATTTTTTAAAATTGAAAAATCTAAAATTAAAATTGAAAAAGAGCAAACAAAATCAAATGTGTGGAGCGAGATCATGGCTTAGATGTGACATGTTACAAGCATAATCGAGTGAGAACTCTCCACGTGTGAATACTTTATACGGGTTTGGTTTACTTTAGCAAATGTCAAGGACGTCGATGGAAAAATTTTGGCGGGAAATGAAATTCAACTAAAGAGGGCAAAGAAACCCTAGGCGGGCGATCCCATCAGTTCCCTTTCTCCAACTTTCTCTCTCTAAAGCATTGTGTCTCTGTGCACTAATTTTTTTCCTCCCTCAATTTCTATTGGTTAGTTCATCTCTGTTTTAGTTGTTAGCTACGAATTTATGTCCATCTTTTTTTTTTTTTCTCTGATTATGGTTTGATTTGGTAATTCTTTTATGCTCATTTGATTTTCATTTCCCATTTAATTTGCAGACTGGTTGAGGAGATTTTGTAATTTGGTTTAAGTTTGATCGGTATGCATTTTTTTATATCAGTACATGATCTGGTTTTGCAAAGATTTTAGATTTTGTTGTTTCAATGGTTTCTGAATGTGTGGTGTTTACTTATTTTTGGGGAATTTTCAGCTGTGTTTTGTTTAAGGCACTCTGTGAATTCTATGTGTTGGGTCTCCAACTGATGATGATGGCTCAAGTTATTTTTGGTTCATTTTTTATTGAATATACACATATAATATTTTCTTTCTTGATTGAATATATAAAAGGGGGAAGTTTTAGTTAGATACATAAAGTCTAGGATTTTTTGTTTTGTTTTTCTTTTCTTTGTGTTTATTTATTATGAAAATTGTGTTTCAGGTATCAATTGATGATGATGGCTTAAGTTATATTTGGTTCATTCTTGATTGAATATATAAAAGGGCGAACTATTGTTCAGTGTTGGGGTGAATAAAGAAGGGCAGGAAAAGGTGGGGAGTGAAGTATGGGAAAAGTGTCTCCGAAGGATAGGGATTCGAAAGCCCCCAAACAGAAAAGGCGATTGCGGAACTCCAGCAGTAGGTATCTGAAACCCGGTGCTCTTGCTCAGCTTCGCTATAGCAAGGCTTCAGCTACAAAGTCGTGTACAGATCTTGGGAGAAAAAGGGTTGCTGTATTTACTGCAAAGAAGGCAGTGGAAGAAGATATCGTGATTGAAAATAAGGGTACTGATAAGAATCCTTTGATGTTATCCCCTGTGGATTTACTTAAACAGAGTCGTTTTGTAAGGACGCCAAAGACGCCTCGAGCTGAAGATTGTGAATCTGAGTCTAGGCTCGAGTCACTTCCCATGGATTTGCTGGTAATAATTTTTCCTAGCGACCTCATTTCCATGTGTCTCTGTATGTTTGTTTTTGCTTTGATATTGTGATATAGAGAATCACATGTTGATTTCCATGCCATTAAATGTGTTATTATGAACTATGTTTGTGTCCTGTATGTATAATGGTAAGAATACTGAAATAATGGATCAGATGCTGTTAATTCCATTTACGCTGTTGTTGGTTTTAAGATTTTCTTCAATTATGATGATATAGTGGACATTTCTTTTCTAAAACAAGAAATTTAGACATCAATTTTTTATAGATCATTCTATTCTCAGCTTTCTTCTTTGGTTTCCCTAGAGTATATATTAGTGAAAATCATGATGTATTTCCCTTCGGAAAGTTGTTAAATTGAATGACAACTTGAATAGCAGTCTTGGAAATATCTAGTAACATGAGGGGATTGCGCTGTTTGTTTCACAGAGCTGTAAGTGTAATTGAGATAAATTTTGTAGAATTCTATTAAAATAAGTACATTGTATTCTAGTTCATGTAGTTTCAAGGTTCTTTTATTCTCCATATATGTTATTTATTTATTTATTTTTTTCATAATTTGTGTGTTTCTGAAAGCACAGGCGTGTATACTTTCGATAATGTTGCCTTACTGAGCTCTGTATTGTTCAGTTTAGAAAGAGACTTTACTATTCAGTTCCAGAAATGAACAATAAGGAGCGCATAATATCTCAATTTGTGTTGAAGTTGAATGAAAGCGAAATTAGAGATGTTACCAAGATGTCATTGCAAATGTTTTCTACTTTACTCTATTAGTTCAGATTTATTGTTTCCGGCTGTTTGTTTGTTGTTTTTTCATTAAACTCTCTGCTTTTCAATTTTGTATTTGTGACAGCTGTCTATTTTTCTGCTATTCAATTTTCTTTGACTTGGTTGTCAGATGCTGTAAATTGAATGTAATTTTCCCTTGTTCTTTCTAAAATTGCAACTCCTCTTTCCCAAATTAAATCTTGGGTATTGATTCCTGTTTTTTCTTATTTTTGAGGTTAAAATACTCTGTCATCTTCACCATGACCAATTAAGAGCGGTATTTCATGTATCTCGAAGAATTAGAAGAGCAGTAAGTCTCACATTCTCTGTGTGGGTCTTTGCAGCGTGTTCACATGCATTTACATTTGCTCACTTGCACCATATATTTGGTTGAATTAAGTGTGGGTTAACCTGTTATTTTGGAGTAGGTTTTGTTTGCGAGGCAATTTCACTTTAATTACACAACACCAGATCGCTCTCGACAGGAGATGTTGAGCACGATGACCCCACGGCCTACTGAACACTGGCCTTTTCTCGGGTGGGTATCTGAAATTTTGATCTAATCCTTTTATGTTTTTTCAAAGTGCTCATCCTCTTCCTTTTTTGTTGATGTTTGAATAATTACTGCAGCAAGGGGGATGGGAAGGCCACTTTCATGCCAAGCCCACATACACCAAAGGCACCAAGGCATGGTCCTCGGCCACCTCGCATCAAAATCACTGAAATGAAGCAAATTGCTGCTGTTCTCTTCCAAGATTCTGCATTTCCTTCAAGATGCATGGTGCCATCAGCTTTGTCCAAGCCCCTATGCAAATCTTTGGCTTCAAACCGGGTTTTATTCTACGAGGATGAGTTATGCCAAGCTGTCGCTCAGAATAAGCTTCGTTGATCTCCTTCCCATTGCTTGTTCCATTGTGTATAGTTTGTTTCCCATCTCTATAGGTAGTCCTAGTTAGGAAAGGAAGTATGCAGTTTTGTAGCTTTGCTGGGTTAGTGGAGGGAGATAATATGAACTTTAGATTTGCATTAGGAGTTTAAAAGATAAAGTGTGGCTTTGGGAATAATATATTTGAAACTGGTTACTTGTATATTTCTATATATGTTTGAAAGAATGTTTTGTTCTCAAAAAACTTAGTATGCCAAGTTACATGTACTAAGTTTTAATGCTATTTTGTATGATACGGAGTGCCCTTTAATATGGAAGATCGATTTTAATGTTTCAGCTCTGTTATTTCTTTATTTCTCTGTTATGTAAGAGTTAAGTCTTTTTGAATACATTATATTGAGATCTTGCACGAATATGCATGCTTAACATCCCTTGAAGATTCAGAAAATTTTGTGGTAATTATAGATCATGAAACCCAGAGGCTAGAGGTCTGCTCTTGTCATCTTATTTTGCGTGTAACAACAGTATATTTCTCTGCTGTTGGCATTTTGAAACTAACAAAAATCGCGTGAAGGCTCATTGGATTATATTGGTAACATATAGCAGTAATTTGTTGCCAAAATAGTCATTTGTTTCCCTATAGAAGTGTTGGAGTATCTTCGAATACATAGATTTCATCACCATTTATCGAGAGATTATCAATCTTGGAGGGGATAATTTTGTGAACGCATTATTTATCCGCTATTTCATAACAAGGCTCAAAAAAGTTTGCTCCTGACCAAAGGGGTAAGAATTTGGGAAGCTTTCTCGGATGGATGGTAACTATCCCAGAATATGTACTTCGAAGCATCTGTGCAGGTATGCAAGTCACCTAAAGGATTACACAGTACGCTGACCTCTTTAGCTCCTGTGCCACAGCATCCTTTGGTCGCCACTTCAAACCCCGTTTCCACAACAAAAACTTACCTTTATCATCCAGGCTATTAATGGCCATAAAGAACTGGTGTCTTAGTACAGCTTTAGGAGAACTAAACCAAAGTTCAGTGCCTTTAGACCCATGAAGAAAAATGATAGTGAGTACTGATAAATTACCATATTGAGCAGGGTGTTGGATAAGGGCAAGTAATGGATTGTAGATATCAATTGTGGAGATGAGCTTGGCATTGAAGAGCTTTGCAGCTTGATTGGCAGGTTCTGAACAGTCCCTTATTATGCCTCCATCCAGAGTTCTCTGTGATGGCACGCACCCTATTGGTGGTAAACCTATTATTCCAATTTTCCTTGCTCCTAGTCCGTACAGTTCGTGTCAAACTTTCTCCGGTTAGATGTGAACAACAATTATATATATGCTAGTCCAACTATTAAGCATTCCTTTTATTCTCCTTCTGTCTTTCGTCAATCTTCTAAAATTTTTTGTTATTGATCTAATAGTTTAATGATGGAGTGTCTTATCTCCTAATATAATAGATCGAAAATTCAAACTCTTTTTAATATTTTTTATATGTTCTCGTTATGTCTTATTTTCATTATTTTTATTTATTATTTAAGGTAACTGTATAAAGACAGAAAATTATTAATTTAAATCTTAATTATAAGAAAAAAAATTACACATGACCGAATTATCTTTTTATTAAAGTACCACTATTAATTTCCTTTTTTTCATAAGAGACAAGAGTAAAATTGAAAAAATTAATCATAATTTTTTATTTTTTAAAAAATAAATAAATTAAAATTTCCAAAATGAAAGATAAAAAAGAATCCGAAGGGGTCGTATGTTAGTGTGGGGGCTTGGATGTTGGAACATTAATAAATCTAAAGAGCAGTCTTAATCTTTAATAACAGCGCCTTGAATCACATTTAACCAACATCTGAATTTTTCTTAATTGTACTAAAAAGACAAAACTAGCAGCATGAAAAGCATTGAGATAATGTCACGCCAACTACCTAGAGTACAAGTGGAGGGGAAATATTATGAACTTGATTTAATTATAAAACTTAAAATTTAAAATATAATTTGAATTTAATCAAATTTTGTTTTAAGATTTTAATTTGACATAAAAATATATGACATATTTGAGTTCGACTTAATTATTTATATTCAAATTTAAAATAATCTCAAATATGAGTTTAAATAAATTTGAATAGGTTTAATTGAGCTAGAATTGATATTAACTGCATGAATGATGCAAATATCTCAAATTATATAAAAAATAAAATGATAAGATTATTAAAAGCTCAATAAAAATTGTGAATTTTTTTTTAAATAAACTATTTTTATATATGAATTCTACTAGTTAATCTACTCTAGTTGCTCAAACTAAGCTTTTAACATCAAGTCAAGTTTAATTAATTTGTGAGTTTTAACTTATTTACACTCCTGTTAACATCAATCACTCATATGTTGGTAAGGTTATCACATTATACTCACATATCCTAAATTTTGACATATTTTTTAAAATATGAGTATTAGTGAGTAGCCATATAGTATGAAAATAAAAATATACGAAAACAAAAATGCGAGGAAATTGAAAAATAATAATTTATAAAATATAGGTGAAAATATAAAATTTTTAAAACGCGAAAATGTAACTCAATCAAAGTTATTGTCAATTTATAGAACTAGAATGGATAATTTTATCAGAACAATAAAAAGAGATGACAATGTAATTTTTTTATGAGAATTATCTTAGTTTTAATTCAAAGAAAATGTCAAAAAAAAAAAATGGAACTCTTCTTTTATTTTTATTTAATCGAATCTTTCATTGTTATTCTAGTGATAGAATTAATGGCCCTTGTCATGGGATGATGTTTCCTACCTTTTCTTTTTAATGCAGTTTTCATTTTTATCTAAATAGATGCCCTTTTTTTTCAAAATTTATAAAGTTTAGTGTAGGTTCTACTTTTTTTTTTTTAAAAAAAAAGAAGACTTAATTTTTTTTTTTAAAAGAAAGTAGATTAAATATGTAAAATCATCTTATAGTTTAGTTAGAAAACTCTATAAAAATAGTGAAAATTTGAGAAGAAAATTTAATTATATCTTGAGTTGTAGTTGCCTACAAAAGCAGGATTAACATGATAAAGATTTAAAATTCTGCATATAATTTGTATTCAGTTTGATTTTTCACAAAATCAAATTAACCTTATTTAAATTTATAAAAATTGAATTGAATCAAAATTTTTTAAGAACTAAATTGTACCAAACGAAACTTGATTCAATTTAATTTGTTCGATTCAGTTTGAATCGAATTTTTTTAAAAATATTTTTGAAATTTTTTAATATAAATTATATTATTTTAATTATTTATACACAAAACTTATATATATATCTAGAGAGAGAGAGAGAGAGAGAGTTAATTTGTTTTTAAGTAAAAAATATATTTATGTCATTTACTTCAAAAAAAAATTTTAACTTATTTGATTCAATTTTAAAAAAAATTGAATTGAATTAACTAAAATTTTTTAAAAGAAAAAAAGAAATCAAATCAATTCTTAAATTTCGTCAAATCTAACTGAGTGAATTTGGTTCAAATTTTTCAGTTCCGCTTGTATAGTGGTTAGAGTTTCGTACTTGCACAATCTATTAGGTAGCATTGGATTAATTTCACGAACAGCCCTCCTAGTTAGATTTTATTTACAACATTGTCCTTAATCAAAAAATTGTAACACAAAAAAATCTTGGATAATTATAAAACATACAAGAAAAATATTTTTTCTTCCAAAAAAAACAGAAAAATCTTTTCAGCAAATATCTCAATGGAATGCTGAAGTGGCAGCCACATCATTATTTTATAAAAGGAGGCGACATGTTTGGCCCATAAATTTGCTGTCTTCTATGCCTCTCTCCTTTTTCTTTACCAGCACCTCCATCGAACCCTATCTCACCATCGCAAAAACAACTGATATCTCCGCCTCTACTTCTTATACTGACAGCGTGAAGTCTATGGCGATGGAGGACGTTTTGATATCAGTCACAAGTACAAAATAATCATGCTATCGTTTGGCATCCATGTCAATGCTCTATGATACATTTTATTATTATTTTGGTTGTTGATGATGTTTTTGTTGAGTTTACTTTTGTTAATCAAAAGATGTATCTCGCATAAGCATTTCATCAAACAACTTGTGCGCTCCACTCAAATCCCTTGCTTTGCAAAACCTATCGACGTAAGACGCAGTTCTTACCATTTGATGCCTCACCAGCCAACACAACAGCCACAATCAACCACTCGATCACCAGCCCTCACTTAATGGGATGGCGAGCCATGTATGGGTAGCCTGTGGTGCCAAAGAGTGGGAGGATAACAGCTAGACTATTGGCAATAGCTGCTACCGCAGTCTCAGGCTCTAAGAACAACAATTTTCTGTTCTTTCATTTCAATTACATCTTCATAACCAGTAAATCATCTTTGACAGAAACTTCTATATCTTTCGTTTCAGTTCCAGTCATTGATTTGCCTGATCTCAGAGTCATAATGTTAGAAGAGAAGCAGAAGACGAAAAAAAATGTATTGACGGGGTTTAAGTGCACTCGTGGGATTATTGTCAGACAACCCATAGGTGTGTAGAGAGTAGCATATGGGTCGGGCTTTATTTTAGTTTGATTTATCGTACCGATTCAATTAATTTAATTTAATTAATTTAATGATAAATAAAATTTAAAAAATATTATGCAAATAAGTTTAGAAATAAAAAAATTAAATATATTTAAAATAATTAAAAATAATATAAAAAATTAATTTAAATTAAATCAAATTAATCTCTAATTTAAATTTAAATCTTATTAATTCAATAAATTAGTTTGATTTGATTTCAAAACATTAAAAAAGAGAGAATAATAAATTAAAATAATTTTACATGGCTTCCACTTTAATATTCCGATGAGTTTTCTATGGGAAAGTTTTTTTTTTTCATTGTGTTTTGTAATTATTAAAGATTTTTGCGTTATAATTTTTTTGATTATAGACAATACCCTAGAGGGTCTGAATTGAAAGAGGATTCTAACGACCCCACATATGTTTTTTTAATGGAGGAATCAAACATATGTGTCAGGCGGGAGAGACATTCAACTTGTCGATAAGACTAATTTGCGCCTGCGGGCATCCCAAACCATTGAATTTTAGATCATGGACTGCTTAAAATTTATGGTGCCTACGTTTTTGGTCAAATGTAGGGTATCTATTGGCGAACGTCTATTTCGTAAATTAACAGTTATTATTTAAAAATTTTCAATACACGAAAAAAAAAAAGGTATTTGAATTTGTATTTTAGATAAGAAATCTTATAAAAATCAGCAAAATATAAAATTTAAATTTACTTCTATTTTAAATGACGACTCTCTATCCAAGTGAATCATTAGAGATTCAGTTTAATATATATATATATATAGTTCAAAATCAGTTAATTTATGTCTTGTACAATTATTAGAGAAAAACATTCGATTTTTGAGTCATTGAGGTACTTCATTATCTAATAATTTAAAATTCAAATTCAAATATAAAACATGGTCAAATTTAAAATTTTTAGAGATTTAAAGTGAAAATAAATATAGTTTAGAATGGAGGGATGAAAGTGTTAAAATATAAAACTATATTAGTATTAAATTATTCAACTATATACTACATAAATAAAATCAATAAATATAAAGCTCTATATTTTTGAATAAATAATAAAGTCTTGTGAGAGCATACTTTGTAAAAACTTGAAGCTGACCTAATCATTAAATCAGTACAGGAATTAATATCATATTGACGTCTCCTAAATGGAGTAGAAAAATAAGTATTGGCAATGTCATCACTTCCTGTGCAAACTATGAATATGCTTTTGGATAATATTGATGCCATTCCTTCGTCACCCACAGCTGACTCTACCTTTGATAAGTAATCTTTGAACAGCTCTATTTGATCTGATAATGACAGTACAGTCTAGTCCAAGATTAAGAAAATGGAAACAATATATTAACAAATAGGAATTAGATTGTTAATTACAAATTTTTTTTAAAAGAAAAAAGAAAGAAAACAAAAAGAGGACTACCGCTATCTTAGATGTGAGAGGATCATAACCAGAAGCACCTGAGGCAAAGCTTACTCCAGTAAGCAAGTCTTCAGGCTTCAGATTTGGATCAAGATAAGCTGGCAAGAGGTTCTTAACACCAAATTCTTGTGCTGACAATAATTGCAAAACATAGAAGCCTTAACTGTTATTTTTTATACAAAAAAAAAAAGAAGTACATGGTCTATCAGAATTTGAATCCTTAATTCTATTACTTAAATTGCTATAAATTTGAGCACTTGTTTTCATTTATAAATAGTCAATCAAATTGAGATAACACTAATATATCCAAACATTAATTATATTGTTGTAATTATATTGCCATCAGCTAATCGGCTAGTAGTTGAGTGTACTATAAGATGGAATGTCAGGATTTAAATTCTAACATCCCTTTTATTTAAAATTTCTTATGTAGTGTATTAGGTTAATCTTAAAAAAATTAAGAAGCAACATATTTACCTTATCCCAGAGGGATATCTCAAAGATAAACGGTAGGGATCTCTATGAAGAATAAGTATCAAAGTTTGTATCATGCTTATGAGATTAGAGGGCTTATAAGTGGTAGCACAAGGAGTGTGTAGCTCATCCAATTAAATAAAAAAAGTATACCTATGTTTGCATGAGAGTTAAAATAAATATATTTTTACCTATTATATCTGAAGGGATCTCTCCATTGCTAAACCTCCCAGTTGGTGTTCCTCCCATGAAGTCTCTCCCATAAGGAGGGAAGTTACACTTCACAATAGTTTTAAGAACGTTGTTGTTGCCTGGATCCACTATAGAATCTCCAAATACAATAATTGCTGGAACGTTTTCCTGCTCACTAGTTGCATTATTTATGCCATTGCTAGCAGCTGCTACTTTATTATTGTTTATGATGATAATAGCCATTATTAACACTAAGAAACTCATAAAATAAAATATTTTTTCTTCAAAGAGAAACTTCATGATTTCTTTTTGCAGATGTTTGCCTCTCTTCCTGGTTGTGGAGATTTTGACAATTTAGTACATTCTTATAACCTGTGCTCTTTATTGGACGCAAAAAGTAAATTAGTTGTTTGATAGCAGTCGGGACTCATTTATGGAAATGCTGTTAATCCACTTATACTAAAATTATTTAAATAAAAATTTTTAAATCATTTTATGACTTAAATATCCTAAGTGGCATTAATGATTAAAACATTATTCAAAACTATTATCAAGTGATAAGTGCTACATCAAGTGGATTGAGAGGTGAGATAAAATTGGTGGGTTGTATAGTATAAATCTTGTTATATATATAGCACTTTCTTGAGATGGTGCCATATGTAACTGTACCGTTAATGCTTATTATGCTGCAAATAAAAAAGCTACGACTTTGTGCACTTATTAAGCGAATCGGTCGTGTTCATATTTGCCTTAGCTGCAATGCTGCAAACCGAACGAAAACGACGGTGAATTATGAAGAGTTTAAATACCAACCAATTCATTTAATTAAATTTCATAGATGAACTAGTCATTTTATGTTGTATAGATGAGAGTATTTCTAAAGAAGTTTGATTTGTGTACAAGCATGTTTTATGGTTTTCTGTAATAGTGTTTTTAGCGACTTGTTTATCACAAATAATTCTTTTGGAACATGATAATTTTTTTTCTTGTTTATGCTGTAAAAAACTCATGAGTTCTGTTCTATATTTTTTTTTTCTTTAAATTGATTTAAACTCAATTTTTCGATAACCTTTTAGCATACAATCAACATATATTATTGATTATGGTCAAACAATTGTTTGTAATATAATCACATATCAATATTTTACATTATGTTGCACAAACTACCATATCAAAAAAAACAAAAAATTAATTGTTATATAAAAACACCTTCTAAATAGAAAATTAAAAATCAAAATAGTAAAAATTCTAAACAGAAAGTTACAATCATATAAAAAATTTCTGAACAAAAAATTAATAAAACCTAAAATGTAAAAGTTTTGAATAACTTTTAAACAAAAAATTAAAAAACCTCAAAAATAAAAAAAATTCTAACCAAGAAGTTAAAATTTAAATTATTTCTGTTAATTATCCAACATTTTGAAAGTAGTGATAGTCTAACAGATTGTCAGGAAATGCTTTGTTTAAATTTAATAAATTTTCTCTTAAAATTATATTACACAAAATTGAAAATATGAATTAGTAGATAATAAAATATTACAATTATCTCACATATGTATATATAATTTGTAACTATCTATTAATTTTATTCTCGATTATGAAATACTTAATAGTATTTACTTGATTGATTGTCAAGAATTACTTCATTTAAATTTAATAAATTTTTTCATAAAATTGTATCACATAAAAATTTAAAATATAAATCAACATATTGAATACGAATTGCTTTTTTTTTATTACCATTATCTTCGTATATAATTATAAATTTTAAAAATTTTATTTTATTATTTTATTTACTTGATAATATTTTTTATAAAATAATGCTTGAAACCATTGGTTATCATTTATCAAATAATTATTTATAATATAAGCACATATCATTACTTTACATTATGATATAAAAAATTGTCATATCAACAAAAATTTAAATAGGAAATTGAAAAAATTAATTACCATATTAAAACAACTTCTAAATAGGAAATTAAAAAACCTAAATAGTAAAATTCTAAACAACAAGCTAAGATCATATAAAATAATTTTATGAACAAAAAATTAGAAAAATCTAAAAAATAAAAATTCTAAATAACTTTTAAATATTAAATTAAAAACCTAAAAAGTAAAATATTTTAAATAAGAAGCTAAAATTTAAATTCATTTCATTAATTATTCAAATTTCTAAATACATAAAGAGCAATGGTAGTCTAATATATTGTTAACAAGTATTTTGTCTAAATTTAATAAAATTTATTTTAAAATTATATCACACAAAATTAAAGGTATACATCAGTAGATAATCTTTTATCACGATTACCTTACATATGCATATGTAACTTGTAATTATCTATTAATTTTATTTTTTATTATAAAATATTTAATATCATTTATTTGATTAATTATCAAGAATTATTTTGTTCAAATTTAATAAATTTTCTTATGAATCAATAGAATGAATGTATGAATTACTTCATTTATTACAACTATATCTATATATAATTATAAATTTAAAAATTTATTTTATTATTTTATTTACTTGATAATAATTTTTTATAAAATAATAATTACTTATTAAATTAATTATTTAATAAAAATAAATATTAAATTATTTTAAAATTTATTATTATAATTGAACCGTGTAAGGATTTGAGACTAGTCTATTGAAATAAAGATGTAGGTCTATCTACAATCGGAAGTCCAATTCATTTCAAAAAAAAAAAAGACTATCAAAGATATAATTGTCCTTTTGTGATCAGCAGATAACTTTCTAACAGTATAACTCATTTACTGCAATTGGAGATGGGCATAAAATCGTTTAATAAACTGAAAAAGTCGATTGAATTTAATTGGTTTATTTTTTTAGTTCAAATTAAATATAAATTCAGTTCTTTTTTTTTTTAAAAAAAATTTTGATAGTTTGATTCAGTTTGATTTTAAATAAAAAAATTCAGTTAAATTCAACTGCACCAATTTTGCTTTAAATCAAATAAGAACGGGTTAAATTTATATTAAATCAATCAACATAGTTCAAATTTATTTGAAATTTAATATATTAAAAATATATAGAAATATATTATTTTAAAGCATTTAAAAAATATATTATAAGAACTATTATTTATATTAAAATATTTTAAAATTATTGTTAAAAAATTTAATTCGAATCGAATCAAACTATAATAAAATTGAACTAAATTAAATTGATTCAATTTAGTTTGTAAACTTAATCGATTTGGTTTATTTTTCGATTTTATTTGATTCAATTTAAACAAAATACCTATCCCTATTTATAACATGAAATCGAAAATAATTTATGGGTTGCACAAATAACATAGAATTTCTAGCATTATCTAAATCAAAGAGTTTTATGTTTAATAATGTGTATGTAAGGAAAAGTAAGAAAAGGATAGAATAAAAGGAATTTGTAGGTGAGTTTCGACTCCCCTGATCATGATATAATGAAAAATGAATTAAATGGTTATAGTATAATATAAGAAAGTGTTTTTGTGAAATTTTTGGGATTAAGTTTGACTTAAATACCTACCTGTCATTTGTATTATCCTAAGAATCTAAGGTAAGGCAAATGAAAACTAATAATGTTTATGGACCAACAATTGTAAATTTAAGTTTCAAAGAATGAGAAAGCTAAGAAATGGGCTTTAAGTACTAGTAATCAGACTTGCTACGGTTTCTAAAGGTTTTAAGCCTATATGTTCTCTTACGTTGGCACAGTCCAAAATCTGGATCATGACAAGTATTTTTTTAAGAAATGAATATTTCAAAATAAAAAAATCTGAACTCAATTTCATAAATCAATTCAAAACTTTAGGATAAACTAATCCCATAAATCAATTCAAAACCAAACTTTAAATTTGTAAACCATTATTCAAAAATTATAACAAACAATGTTGTTGAATCAAAAACAAAATTTACATACCTAATGTGCAATAGAACAAGCCAAAGCAGAACTCTCCCAATAATTCAAAATAAGCCACAAACTAAAAAAGCAAAATCAAAGCCGATTTTGCAACAACAATTCTAAAATAACACTAACCAAACATGAAGAGAAATTTAAAAACAAAGATTAATAGAAAGTAAAACATCACAAAAACAAATTATCTAAAACTCATTGAATGAATATAACATGTTGATTTTGAAGAAATAAAAGATGGATTTTCAAAGCAATTGTACCTATAATGGAGATTTCAAAGCAATAACAACTGGATTATAAAAAAAAAAAAAATTTAACATTTTGACATTGTTCATTTCAAAACCCTAACATTTTAAAAGACAAACCAATGCTTACCTTATCCAGTAAACAAATAGATAGAGAGTGACTAAGGAAGAGCATGAATGATAAACCCACTAAGAAAGCAGAATTCAAGACTAAGTGAGAGAGAGAGAGGCAAGTCAGAGGTAAAAATAGTTTCAGAGAGAGAGAGAGTGGAGAAATTAGAGAGTCAGGTGATAAGAGATGAGAAGATAGTGCAACATAAAGAGAGAGAGAGAGAGAGAGAGAGAGAGAGAGAGAGAGAGGGAGGGAGTAGAGAATGAGAGAGTGTAAGTGAGAATGTAAAGAAGCCTTATAAGAAATTAGTGAAATGATAGCAAATTCATGTTGTTTTATCCATTCTTCTTAGCGACGGATAATCTATCGCTAAGAATAAGTGAAATGACATGATTTTGCTACCATTTCACATTGAATACTTAACAATGGATAACATTTATCACTAAGTACCCTTACTCAAGCTTAGCGACAGAAGGTATTTGTCATCACTTAGCAACGAACACTTTGTCACTAAACATAAGTCATTACCACTAGCAAGTTAATGATGGATAACTAGTCCATCACTAGTTACTGATGGCTTTACCCATCATTAATGACCCCTACTTAATTGGCACTGATTCCCATTAACGAATAATGACAAATTCTCTTGTCGTTGATAAATTCTATCGTCAAATCCTCGTCATTTCATTGTTATTGTTTGGTGCCACTTTATAGTGCTAATGTAGTGATCGATTAGAGACAGATGCCTTTTTTGTCACTATTTTCCATCATAAACCCTCACAAGTCTATCATTAATTGCACTGCTCGCCTATCCCTTATAAATCTGTCAAGAATTAGTGACAAATTCTTTTTCATCACTAAATTCCCTCGTTCATTACCTTATTTCTTATAGTGATTATTTTCCTTATTCTTTGAGAGAAAATTCAAGTGGTTTTTCATTTCTAGGCTTGCATCCTAAGGATCCAAAATCTAGTTCCTATAATTTTCCTCTGCTTTGTGGGACTTAGAAAATGACATTTGAAAAATTACCATTGGATAAAAGTAAAACATTAGTTATAAATATAAATACCTAAAAAAGGATATGTAAGGATACAAACTTTCTTAGCAACTCTTCTAGCAAGTATTAAGGTTCTAGGTAACCCTTTAGCAGATATCGAGCTTCCTGGTAGCCATTTAGCAAGTACCATAAATACTTTATTCTAGTGGCCCTTAAATAGGTATTAGGACAAGTTATCTCTTTAGCAGCCCTCTAGCAAGTATTAGTGTCAACTACTTTCTTTTGATAACCCTTAAGCAAGTACTACAATATGTTGTCCTTTTAGTAGCCTTCTAACAAATACCAAGCTTCCTAGTAGCCCTCTAGTAGGTACCAAGGTCAACTATCATTTTAACAGTTCTTTAGCAAACACTAAAAGTGAAATTATGTTCTAATAGCCTTTTTTTTATAAGTATTAAGAATGAATATTGCTTTAACAACCCGCTAGTACGTATTGAAAGTGAAACTATGTTTTGGTAGTTGTTTGATAGGTTATGAGTACAAATTGTGCTTCAATAGCCTTCGGGTAGGTATTAAAGATGAAATTGTGTCCTAGTAGTTAGTCTAGCAGGTATCGAGAGTAAATTGTGCTTTAATAGCCCTCAAGCAAGTACTAAACATGAAATTGTATCCTAATAATTTTGTTGATTGGTATTGAGAGCAAATTGTTCTTTAACAACCTTCAAACGAGGTACTAAAGTTGAAACTATGCCCCTAATAGTCATTATAATAGGTGTTAAGATAAATTCTGCTTTAGTGGCTCATGTGGCAAGTGTTTAGGATGTTTTCACAAAATTTATCCTTCAAATGAGTATTCATAGTATTTTTGACAATATTTACTTGCTTCATTTTTTGTTGTTTTAATTCTTACGTTGGAATGGTAGTTTGTTGAATTTTGCTTTGAGAAAATTGGTATTTTCTTCTTTCCCTTTTGTTTTCTTTTCTTTTTCCTTTTCCTTTCTTCTTTTCTTTTTCTTTTCTTCTTTTCTTTTTCTTTTCTTCTCTCATTTTCTTTCTTTTCTTTTCTTTTTTTCTTTTTTCTTTTTTTTTTCTTTTTTCTTTTCTCCTTTTTTACCTAAGAGGTTTGTATAGATGAGGCACTGTCTATGTAGACAACTAGTAAAAAACATGTAGGGATATTGAAGTTTTAAAATGCAAAAGGGTATTAGTTGTCTGTATAGACAACCCTAGGATATATATACCTTTTGGCCAACCAAGGCTATCATTTTCATTTGATTCAATTATTTTCTCTCCTTTCTCTCTCATCGTTTGTTTCAAGACATTAAAGCTTTTAGGTCCCTTTGATTTTAGAGATGATGGCCCACAATGATGCCCTGATGCATGACTTCCATGATGTATCTGTAGACATTGCTGAGCGAGATTATTTTCCTTAAGATGAGTTAACAATGCTCATGCTTTATCATGGCTTTAATTTAGTCTTCCCCTCAGCATGTGCACCCAAAGACCTTTTGGAAACATCTCAAGCCATGTATGGATTTTCACTTGATTTATGACCTTGCTTCCCATCTCTTTGGCACTGCTTCTGGCATAATAGGTCCTTTTTCCCTATTTATTTTTATTATTTTTTCTTTTGCTTTTTTTTTTAATTTTTTGCACTATCATTAACCCTTTTTGCATGTAAACATTTAAGTTAGTCTCATAAAATTGAACTAGCTTGTAAACATTCACCTATGAATTTTTGGGATGTATAATTTTGATTATTTGCTCAAATTTGCATTATTTTGTGCATTTGTCTACCATATCATTACGTTGCTTAATGTTCTCAATTTTTTGTTCCTGTATGCAAAAAACTTTTACATTATTAGTTACACAAATTTAGCTTCACAACAATAGGCTTTCATTGCATTTATGATTTACATATTTTAAAATTTGGTGAATTTTTGTGATATTCTTATATGTTTGTAAATGGTGAATTTATCTATGTTTGTGCGTGAGTTTTGTAGTATTTTGTAATTTTTTATTATTAGGTGGATCTTGTGAGCCAGTTTGTTTTACTATTTAGTGATTGATACTTGTGGTGTTGTGAATTTTAGGTATCTTACCGTGCATGTCCAATGTCTTTTTTTGTGTGCATATGTACTATTTTACTTATCAATTTATGCAAAATTCGAGGTTAGTTTAAAAATAAATTTACTTTATTGAACACATACGTGGGAATTTTGGCACATTTATTCCAATAACTTTTTTGATTGTTGTGATATTTTCTATCTTTGATGCTTGGCTTATCTTTTTCCCCATACGTACATATAAAATGTCAAATTTTGTTTTATAGATGAGTTTTACACATGATATTGCGTACCTGAGATCTCTTGTGATGCTATGATTATTTAACTTTTGTTTTTGTGTATGCCACCATGCCCCTTTGTTTTACTATTTTTTATTGATTTGTTGTGTTTTGAGTCATAGGTTGCAATTATTTTCCTTTTCTTTAATTTGTTTTTGAATTTCGTTTGGTCTATGCAATGTTGCTTACACTTTTCTTAGTTTCTTTTTCTTATCATTAGGGTGACATCACCTTCCATAAGGATGGTAAGGCTGTCATGCTTGCTGGCACCTAATTTTGATGGCTACCATAGTGAGTGCATGATAGAGTCGAGTGGACTAGGCTTCTACCCTTTTTGGTGATGATGTCAGACCAGCTTCCCTTGAGCAATGACATAGTTATACAGGTCCTAATTGAGCATTGGATAGACATGACACATATTTTCCACTTGTTTCACATTGACGATATCACCTTTACACTTGCCAATTTCACTTGATGATGGGGATTAGGTGCTTAGGCATTCCTTCCATACTGATGCCAACATTACTTCCATGTGTTGTAGTGGGATTATGTTAGGAGTCTATTAGGCTTCATCCCCAACATGAAGGGGAATGCAATGCTTCATGCTGTATGGATTGACGGGATGCTTTTGTCCACCCTAAGGGATATGATAGAGATGTGCCTACTGTTAGCACTTAAGGATATTCAGCTAGTATGCCACCTCGATTAGGGGTCGGCCATGGTGGCGCACTTGTATAAGTTCATAGATCAAGGTTATCGGGGGTTATCATACCTTAGTACTAGTGGATGCTTAAGGTATGTGTTATTTGGCTTTTCAGCTTTTTTATTCTCCCTTCTTTACTTGTTTCATATATGTTTCTAATGATTTCTATTAACAGGCTTGGATGATTGAGCGAGGGCTGATAAAGGGTAGTAATCCTTTCATTGACATGGAGTACTGTTACCCACACTTTCAATGCTAGAACAATATTAACACTCAAAGAAGTCTATTAGTGTCAGATAGGCTTGCTTAAATGGGCAATAATTAGATCAAGTATGCTTTTCTACACATAAAAGTTACATTGTCATTTTGCACTATTTGTTCTAATTAGGATACTTATAGTGTTTGTTACATTCTACAAGTTTGACTTAACTAGAGGGACCCAAGAACAAGTGGAGCCATGAACTGGTAGAGGCTGAGGGGCATCCCCATTGACATTGACTGCTGATGGGGCCTTCAATTTGTGAGTGGTACTTGGAGTAGCGAGTGCTGCTATGGGGAAAGGTCATGATGCACATCTAGTGCCTTAGGATCCTTCAAAACACATGGTATAAGGCATTGAGCTCATGAAGGGTGCATTGGATCATGCCCTAGAGAGTGGCTAGCTAGGGGAGGAGCTTTGTAACTCATGTTGAAGGATATCAGGCTTGGATGGATGCATCTTTACTTAAGGAATTACCCACACCTGCTATGCGCATCCTTTCGTACTCGTGCTTCGCGACCCATGCTAGTATAGTATTAAAAAAAGAGCACATGGTATAAGGTTAAGGTCAAAGAAAGTGCCATCAGAGTTGACACTAGTGGAGGAGAGCAACAAAAGGGCTCAAACAACTGGCACATCAAGTATAAAGCCTATGACAGTGAGTGAGTTAGACCTGTTACTAGATACCATATGGGAGACCTATCATTCCTGCCTCATCGACTTACTTATTGCACTAGAGTTAACATGGTCCTCTTACTCTTTTGATCCTCTTACCATCAACCACGTGAGTTCTTTAACCCTTTATCACTTTTAGATTTAATTTTTGTTGTTTTTATTATTTTGACGTTGTCTTCATGCAGGTCCCTCATTTTTAAGTCGAGCACTTCCTTGATCTAGTTGTCGCACTAAAATGGACACACACCCAACTAATGCGCGAGATGCAGGTAAACACAATGTATATATATGTATACATGTTTATATGTGGGTATGTGCATGTCTTAATGACCCTAATCCTGTGTTCATTTTGGGAGGAGTTCCGAAAAAGAATTGGGACTTTAGGAGGTTCAAGCTGAGCTTGCAAATCTTTAGGTCAGATTAAAAGCCACCTACGATTGAGGATCTTAAGGATGGGGAGGGATCCACCGAGGATAAGGAGGACTAGGCCCACTGTTGGCTGCCCTTAACTGCTGCCTTCCCTTTTTGATTTCTTATATATCAACTTTTAGGGATATTAATTTATAGGGATATTTAGACATTTATTTGAATAGTATTTAGCCATAATTTGCCTTTTCACTCTAGTACTTTAGATTTTTAAGGAATCTTGGGCCTCGATGCCCTAATGTTGTAGCTTTCACACTTGATTTTTGATTTATTAGATGCAGTCTTCCCCATTTTGTTGTTTATTTTGATTGATGATGTGACTATTGCTCCAAATTCTCATATTTATATATTTAAAATAGGCTTGAACTGAATTATGCATCAAAATATAGGTAGGAGCCCTTACAGATTTTTCTCAGTCAAACATGTCAATTTAGACTAGCCACATCAAACTGTCTATATAGATGACTTGGTAAGTCTGTACAAACAGCTTTACTGTTCATAGTTGTCCAACACTATTAACATTTTCCCCCATTTTTAAACCATTTCACCTCAATTTTTGCATCCCTATCTATTATTTTTTGCTTTTCCATTGTGGCTAGAGCACCTTTAACATCTCTCTATGCCATTCCAATTGGTCTTGTCTTCCCTAGGTTGGTTTTAAAGTCCTTCACTGCCTTTCATCCATAAAACTCAACATTGACCTCCTACAAACGACTTATGATTACTGAGGTTCATATATCCACTTTTTCCATTTTGGAAAAACAAAGATCTATCCCCTTCTTGAGGAATTTGGTACCTTTTTGGACTGCCTTATCATTGGTGTTGATCAAGTTGCATTGTCATGCCTGAATTACATACATGTCTAAAAGATGATGGAGTTGTTTGATTTGCCATACGATGAAGGCCCCTATACACCTTGGGGGAGAAGAAAATGTTATTATCTCTTTTACTCACCTTGTATCCCTTGACTTACAGTGTTAGGGCTATCTACCCTCACATTTTTATAGCCATGTTGATGAGAGAGTTTCTACTTTGCAAGAATGATGGTGAGATCGACGTTCAAGTTTTGACTCACTAAGGAGATCGAGTTAGGGAAAACTCCACTCCCTGTAATCCATGTTGAGACAATTATAGGCTTGGAGAGGATTATCCTAAGTATCAATGAGTCTTTCTCAAGGAGTTCGCTATTGCTTCAAGTGTGTGCTTCCTATAGCATATTATTATCATCATCATCATCCTAATTTTTGCCTAGATCGCTCTTGTGGATTGTCAATACAACGGATTGACTCATTCTTACTTAGGGCAACCTTTCAAATTTTCAACCTAATGAGCCTCTTTTTTTTTTTTTTTTTGATTTGGTGTAGGAGAGGCTGGGTTTGCTGGAGGCCTCTACTATGGACATGGGGCAATATTTCTCATATCATCATTCAAATTATTGCTTGTTAGGACATGCATCTACTGAAGCTGCGTGGACTGAGTGGCTATTTAAGAAAAATAATTTATTGTTACATTTTTTAATAACATTTTGCACAAATACCGCTTAAAATTAAAAGAATACATTAAAGTAATATTTTTAATAAATATCACAAAAAGTTTTAATTTTTGTGAGAATTCTCTTAATATTGACACTTGTAATAAATGTCATTTTATTTATCTTTTTATGATATTTATTCTAATATTTACTACAAATGTATAATAAATTTATTTATTATGACTTTTTTTGTGACATTTAAATAACATCACCAAAGATAAAAAAAATATTTATTAGGAATTTAATTGTAATAATTATTTTTTTACAAGTAAAAAAAAATACATTTTTAAGTATTAAAAATAAAGATTTTGGGTTTGGTTGGTTTCCCTTTCGCCAATACGATATAAGCTTGCTTTTATAGAAAATTGAATTTAATTCTCATTTTTCCAATTCTTTTCGTGAAGGATGGCCAAGTCTTCGGCGGTTCCATGCCTTTTTCCACTATTGAATAAAGGTTGAATCGACAGCAGGTATGGCCGGGACCTCCGTAGAGAAGGATCGGGCAATCATAATCTTTGTCTACTGTTGTTGAGAGATGGATCGAGCCAAGAGGCATGATTCTTGCCGCAACATGGTTGTGATTGTGATGGTGGTGGCGGCTTTGGGTGTTGTTGCTATGGTTTCATTGTACACAAATTGTGAGTTATGAAATTTTCAGGTCTTTTTTCTAAGTTGTTTGCAATGTGAATTTTTTTTTTAATCTTTTGGCAAATAAGAATATGGTGAATGAAGGGTTCATATTTTGTGGAGATTTCCATGTGTAGATGATGGTTCCTGAATCGATTTGCTTCTAGACTTATTTTCTCTGGGTTTGGGTCCATGGTGTTGAATGTCTGTTGTTAGCTTTCATTGTTTATTATTTTTGCAATGCATGATTGTTTATTATTTTTGCAATGCATGTTCTTTTCTTCTCTTTTAACAGCCTTTATATTGGTCTCATATCCTTCAATCAAGGTCAGTTTTTTCTTTTATTTTTTTTCAAATTTTTTTTGTTATTTATTAGGATTTATTCATAATTGGGTAACGTGGAATTGTTATAAAAATTTGATCTCATACTATAGGTAAATTAAGATGTCACTTTTAGATTTGTGAAATCTTCTATGCATAAAGTAGTTTTAAGTGCTAAAGCTATTGTTTACAACAATGTGAGCGACAGTGTTTTATGGTCTGCCAACATAAAAAATCAAAATTATGGTGTCTTAATTAGCTTTTCCATCGGAGTTATTCGGATTATTTGGTTGATTGCCAAGATTTTCATTTCTTTGCTAAAGCTAAAAATGGAATTTTCATGATTACCTAGGCAAATATATTAGGCCACAGAAATATTCGTTTTGCATATGAAATAGTTAAGAACAGCAGCAGCAGCAGACACTTCCTCCTCAGACACAGAAGTCCAGTTTTTGTAATAGTGGTGTCTTCTTATAATTTATAAGCAGTTCATTAAGTTAATCACTACTGGATATGGGATATGTGAATATTTTATACATAGCTATGGAATATGTAAATAATCTCAATAACAATTTGTGTCTTCTTATAATTTATATGTGTTTGTTTGGTTCTCTGATCCTGCTTTTGCCGATAGGGCATTTCGAGATGCTCATGTAATTCTAGGAAAAATGGTCAATTTTTGCTCTTTTTTCCTATCTTCAAAAGATGGAAAGGTAAAAAAATTCTAAACTGGAAACTTGAACAGTGATCAAGGTAAATTTAATATCATCACTGATATGGATGCTAATTCCACGAAAGAACTAATCAACGCCATGGCTCTTAATAACTGGAGATGTACATACCTTATGATAGATGAGGCTGCTTCAGAATTTCCTGAAGTGTATGTACTTTCAGATACTGGTTCAAAAGATCCAATTAATGATGTAAAGTCTACTCTTGCAAAATCAGAAGATGCTTTTAACATCAACATTAGAGACAGTGAATGGACTAACTTACCCTGATGGGATTTTTGGTTCAATAACTTGCATCAATAATGATAAAGGTAATACTTTCTCTGCTTCTACTGATGAGGAAGCTACCTTGGTTCTTGATGACTCCAAACATGTTCAACCTATGCTTAAAATTAGAAAAGAATCGCCATCCTCAGTTCCAATTTCCATGCTAGGTAAGTTTTTGGGGAAATTAGTGTTTGATATTGTTGGTTTTTACAAGTAGGTTGAACCATGCTCTGTAAAATCAACTCATTTTTGTTTGGCTTAGATTTGGTGAGTATGTGCCTCTGGCTTTCGAGTTTAGAAATGGCAGATTGGAATAAACATGTCATATTAACTTGTTTATGGTTTGTGACCTGTGATACTTTGTGTTTGTTTTATATATCTTCAAAGATTGTTATTTAAAAAAAAAACCTTGGTAAAAAAGGGATTACATTTGTGTTGGAGTTTGGGGAGTCTGGGTGCGAGAATTGCCCTTTTTTTTAAGATGGATAAAGATCATCAGCGTGTAGTCGATTGCATGCTACTAACTTTAATGAGTAGTCTTTCTTTTTTATCTTTATTCTTTTTTAGGAATTTTTATATTTTCCTTTCTGCGTTTTTTTTTTCTGAAGCATTACCACTACTTTTAATTCTAATGATAATGCTGATGAAATCAAACATGGGTTGGTTACATCATACATTTTGTGCCATGTATTCTTCAAAAGCCACAAAAATTCTAAGCTCAATATTACATTTAATAATCAAAATGTTAAGTATAGTAGAAAGAAGAATTAATTAGATAAGGGTATTCTTGTTTAATTAAAATGAGAGCTAGTTAGAGTTAGTTTTTTTTTTGGTTAAATTTCCTGCTTTTCCTAATTGGTGATAATGAGAACATTTGGCATGTTGTCCAGCTCACCATTCTGTTCCCTCTTTCGTATATATGTAACGTCCCAATTTGGGACCACTCATTATGATAGAATCAATTTCTCTCTGTCCAATCTTCTCTCTCTCTTTTCCTTTCTGATTATTCTCTCTGCTATTCTATCCTTCCCTCTATTTTCCTTACCTCATTACTGCTAACCTTTTCTTTGTTAGGAATATTCCTAACAAACTGGTATCAGAGCCAATCTTTCCTTGGCCTATTTCTTTCTTCTATTCTGTGTAAATGGGTAAGAACCCAAGCAACAAAAACATGAGTGAGCTGGAGCAACAACTCTGCTCTCTGAATCAACAATTCTCAGCTCAGGCTGAGATTACCAATAATCAAATTAAGGAGCAGAATGGGAAGATTGAAGCTCTGCTTCAAGAGCAAGCTATACTGCGAGGAGGACATCAAAAATCTCAAGTTTCCTATGAGGAACTTCGTAGAGAGCAACAAAGATCCTTTGCTCAACTTACAAACCTGATTCAAGGGAGTTTGCATGCTAACTCATCAGGTAACCATACCTTTTCTTCTAGTTTCAGGGGAAAGGAAACTATGGGTGGTAATCCTCCTTCTGGTGGAGGAATTGATAGGGGACTCTTACCCAACACAGATGGTAGTACAGTGGATCCATTAGGGCCAAACAAGGTTTATATCCGTAGAATCATACCTAGGTATGAACTTCCCTTCTTTGATGGGGTAGAGGTTCAGTCATGGATTAACTGATGCCTTAAATACTTTGAGGTATATGAGGTTCCTATGGAGAAACAAGTTAAGATTGCTAGCTTCTTTTTGATTGATAATACTGAGGGTTGGTATCTTAACTGGAGACAAAAGAAACAGGAAATTACTTGGGAAATGTTTGCTGAGGAGTTGGAGAAGAGATTTAGAGAAGTAGAAGATGACTATGCTATAGAAGAAATCTGTAGGCTCAGGCAAACTGCTTCTGTGCAGGAGTATGTGAACCAGTTTGAGAAGCTGAAGTTGAGGGTTGAGAGAATTTATCCTAAGCAGCAGGAGTATTATTTCATTTCTATGTTTATTGGTGGATTGAAGGATGATATCAAATCCGGAGTTAAGCTGTTTTCTCCCACTGATTTTTATATGGCTGTGAACCATGCTAGGCTTAAACATGTAGAAGCCAACAAACCAAAGGGATTTCCTAGGGGAAATTCCAACCCTAAACCTTGGTCAGGCTCTAGCAACAATTTTCCTAAAATATCATACCTCCCCACCTTACCAATTTCATCTTCAAGCTCTACTGTTTCAGTAAAATTAGTAGAACCCTTAAATGTTAAAAATCCTCACACTGCCATCACACCTTATGCCCCTAAAACCAATAACACTCAAACCAATAGACCTCATAGGGCTTGTTACAAATGTGGGGACAAGTATTTCAGGGGGTTACCAGTGTAAGAAGTTAATGGCAATCCAAGCAGTTGAAGAAGAGGAACAAGAGGTGGAGGAGGAAATACTTCCTACAGAGGAGGAACAGGAGACTGCAAAGGAACCAGCTGAGGAGTTTAGTATTTCACTAAATGCATTAGATAAGGGACTTAGTGATAATACAATCAAGATTAAGGGAAGAATTTTTAACAAGGATGTTATGATCCTCATTAATAGTGGCAGCACACACTGTTTCATAGACAGTCAAGTTGCTAAGGAGATGAAATTACCTTTAAGTCAAGTTGCTCCTGTAAGGGTGTCAGTAGTAGGGGGAGGCAGAAAACATGCTCTAACAAATGTTTAGGTCTGAAATGGTCAATCCAAAGGCACAAATTCCAGTTTGATTTTCGAACTTTAGAGTTGGGAGGTTATAATGTTATTTTAAAGGTTGACTGGCTGAAGAATTTCAATCTAGTAACTATGGATTTTGTCAAACATACACTCACCCTCATGAAGGATGGTAAGCCTTTATTGCTACAAAGGTTGGATGAGCACATATCCTTGTAGATGATGTCTGCCAAATCATTAACCAAACTAGTTAGCAAGGGTTGGAAGGGAATCACTGCCAAGCTCTTCCTCATGCAAGTGGCACCAAGACAGCAAGATGAGCAGCCTTCTCCAACAATTCCTGCTATTTAGGATTTGGTGCAGCAGTATAGCCATCTCTTCCAGCCTTCCACAACTCTTCCACCCTTAAGGGAGCATGATCATGTTATACCCTTGAAGGCCAACTCAGAGCCTATTAATATGAGACCTTACAGGTACTCACATCACCAGAAAAAGGAAATTGAAAAACTGGTGAAGGAGATGCTCTCTAATAACATAATCCAACCTAGTCACAACCCTTATGCCTCTCCTGTGTTGCTGGTAAAGAAGAAGGATGGCAATGAAGGTTTTGTGTGGATTATAGAAAGCTCAACAGGTTGACAATTAAGGACAAGTTCCCAATTCCTATGATTGAAGACCTTTTAGATGAGTTACATGGTGCTGTGATTTTTTCAAAAATTGACCTCAGGTCTGGCTACCATCAGATTAGAGTGAAGAATTCTGATGTACCCAAAACTGCCTTC
>CATIWR010112316.1:0-20683 GCA_949677035.1 Omphalea diandra
ATCACTTCTATTCAACTCCTAATGAGATTCTATCTTAATAACTGCAAAAACAACACTTAAAATTGATATTAAAACCTTTCAATCTATATTGTCAAGATCAAAAGAGAGTCTTGACTTAGGTTTGAATAACCTAGTCCAACACCGTTGAAAGATCAAATTTCACGGTAGTGAAAGAATTATAATGACCATGAATTTGATGAAGCAACTTCTCCATTCAAGCAAATGATTTCGTGATGAACATTGTGTCCAAAGAGGAAAATAGTGACTGCAACTTTCACTATTGCTCAAGAAACACAATGACTATTTTTCTTAAAAAACTAATGGCTAAATGTCACGTGGACTAACAATTAGATACAAATGAGGTTATATGAATCTTGTGATCACGAATGAAGTTATCAACCACAAATTTCATCTGACAAATAATAAATGCAGGAATTGCTTAGTATACCTCTGGGATTTGAAAATAATTTTGTTTATAAGTTCTGTTTTATGATTGTAGCTTATAAATACATCACCAAATGAACTTGAATGCAAGAGGATAACCATTGATTATGCCAAAACTCTTGCAAAGTTAATTCTCACAACTTTAACTCTTTATTTCTTTGCATATAGTTCGGTGAGAGCTTTAAACACCTTAGGTTTGGGTTTTAGAGAAAACCTTAGAAAACTCCTATTTAGGTTTGAGTGTTTATCTTGATAAAGTACTTATATAAGGTTTAAGTATTGAGCTTGATAAAACACTTGTGTAAGGTTTAAGTGTGAGCCTTGGGAAAACACCTAAAAGGTTGGAGTATTAGTCTTGATAAAACACTTGTGTAAGGTTTGAGTGTGAGCCTTAGGAAAACACTTGTAAGGTTTGGAGTGAGCCTAAACACAAAATTGAGTGTGAGCTTATAAAATACTAGTGATTTAATGAAATACTCAATTGGTGAATTAGAGAATAGATGTAGGGTTGACTAATACTTGAACCACTATAAATGTCTTGTGTTCATTCTTATCCTACTCTTTCTTAAATCTTTTATTTCTACGTGCTTCCTTCAAAATTCAAATTACCCACCAATTCAACCCTTCCCATTTCTTGGTGCATAAAGGCCAACACCCATTGATGCCAATAAATCTCTTGTTGATTTAGCATCTTCGCATAGTCCATGCTAGCTTTTTTAAACTCTTTGATACTCCTCTGATCTCTCTTATTACAACAAAATACCCTTCAATCTTAACCTACGGCGCTCTACCTGGCCTTAAAATCCTGAACAAACTTATTGCCCAATTTAAGGACCTCAAATCCATAAGTGGCAATTTTCTTTTAAATACTCAATCCCTAATTGTTCACCCAGCAACACATAACAATATCTCCACATTTCCTTTCTTTAAGCCACACATTCTCAAAATTAAATTTACGAGTTTTGGGGACAAAAATTAACTTTTCAATACTAAGAAAGAGGGGAAAGGTAATTAAAAGACGTTGTATCAAGTGCCTATGCATCTGCTTCTTTGAACATGGTCATCCAACTTCTACAAGCTAGTGCCTAATATAATTTCTCCTCCACCTATCTAATGGTACCTCATTATTTTTCCACATAAATTAATGACCATGCACTTTTAAATATGCTAGCTCACTATCATTAACTGCATTTCTAAACTTAGTAATTAACCATTATGGTTGAGGCCCACCCTTACGCTTTTCTGACTGAGTGAATATATCAGTAAATTATCCCATCACACGCCTAAGTAGGTTCCAGGACGACGCTAATTTCTAAACAATGACTAAGATTCCCTTTTTTTACTAGGCTTGGGGAAACCATAAAACCTAATGAACCTTTAACACTCAACCTCCTCTACAATAACTATTCCATTAATAAAATTTCTAGAGGAACCCAAACTAATGACCATATCTTTCTTCTTTCATAATAATGCTAAGCCTTCATTATGCCCTTCACACTTGACCTTCAAACTCAATTTGGGCTTAGACCCACTTCATATGTTGTTTCTTAATAAGAATTTCAATTAGGAATACAATACATGGCCTTGTAGCCTGGAGACATGCTGGTGGTCTAAACCTCGACAATTCCAGGATATAGTACTTATTATCATATGTGAGCTTGTTGGATAGTCTTGACTCTAATGAGTTTCTTGAGCACACCACATTACTAAGGGCCTCTGATTCTACTGACCCAACCAATCTACTCATCATCTCTATATTAACATTTATAAGTTGCTATGAATCTCCCTCAAAAGGGTCAACTATCACAATCTCTCCCTAATCTCCTATTTGATTGTATCCCCTTTTTTCAGCTTCAATTCACATAATCCCACGATCTGTGCCACTACCAATACCGTGACTTTCCATAATAACCTTTCCTTTTTTAGTCACTGCCATAAACCTATAATCACCATTATCATTGCCTAAATGGCCTTCGTTATCATGATCAAATGTCCCTTATTGTTATTGGACAGTTTGCCATCATGGTTGCCTAGTTTGACTTCGTTGCCTTTGCAGTCTCTGACTGAAGCCACTTCTCCCTAATTTGCAACTGAGGTCTTTTAGGCAATGCTCCAACCAATTTCCATATGCCCACTCCAGTTGCTCCAGACGGTAATCAAACATACAATCATAAGAACGTTATATAGAACAATATATAAAATGTTAATTTTGCAGTTGTTCTTATATTAGGATATAAGGACTTTAAAACAATATATAGAACCCTAATTTTGGAGTAGTGTATTGAAAATTATAGCTGTGTAAAAATAAGATCCCAAAAACTATTAAACTGAGAATTTTGTTCATAAATAATGCAATAACTTTGACACAAGTTTTCAGTATAATTAATGTATTTTATGCTATTAAATTTATATATACTTGTACTATGTAATGCAATCTTTCATTTGGCATAAAGAACACAAAAATTGAAATTTTGTAGAGAGAGATATGAATGTTTGAAATTAGGATGTTGAATGGATTGAATCTCAAATTTCTGCAAATTTTAGGGTTTTTAAAGATTGAAGATGAAGTCCTTTAACAATCTCATCGTCCATGTTGTTATCTCAAACATAATTTTATGGCCATCAAAGTATAAATCTAATCACACCATTGAAGTCTATACACATAAAAATGGAAGGGGTGTAGAAAAATTTTCAGAGACAAAAAACATCACTATGGCGGTGCAAGGATCATATACACCTATCTCAGCGCATGAAGTAGCACAAGCATTGACTGATGTCAACAGTTAGCGCCATGCAATTCCCCACTCGCACCATCGATAAGTAGGGGCACATGCAAGCATATCTGGTGGTTGTTTTTGACACAACCACTACCACTAGACTCCATTTATTTCTATTTTTTGGTATATTAAAATTAATTTTTCCATAATAAAAAATATTGCTTTTAATTTTTTTCTTTATTAAGACATTGAAAATTTAAAATAAAATTATTTTAACGGAAATAAAATCTGGAAAAATTAAAGATATATTTTAAATAATATAACAAAAAATGTTGAAATTCAATTAGAGAAAATAATTTTTCTATCCATATTTTTCCAATTTTTGGGTAAATTCAATTATTAAAATGTAATTTTAATTGATTTTTGCTTGGAAAATCTATTAAAAATTATATATACATGCTAGAAAATTGAGATTAATTTTTATTAATTTTCAAATCAATTAATGATCCTATAATGATTTATTTAATTATAAATGTGTGATAGAGTTATAGTTATGCCTAAGTTATGTGTTTTATTTTATATTTTGTTGGTTTGAGATTTTTTTAATGACCTTTTCTTTTTATTGTTTTTTCCGTAATGTGTTTAAGAAATTATATATCACTTGAAGAGAATTAGAAAGTTCAGAGCTTATAGGAATATAAGAGGAATAGATATATTCCTAGTGGTAAATGTATAAAAATTACTCCTATAGCTCTACAGACATGAGTTGGAAGAGAAATGTTAAATGAATTGAAAGAGAATCTCATCGAATATAGAATCCATCTTGCTCATAATATAATTGAACATGTTAAAATTGTCAATGACATGCTTCAAGAGATAACTCACAAAGGTCATATATTAAATAACGAAAAAAAGATTCAAGCTTTACATGGGACATTACTTGATGATCTTCAAGAAAAGTTTGAAAGTTTTTGGTTAAAGGATTTAGATGAAGACTTTTGGACATGACCTAATGACCTTGTGCACGTGTTAAATGGGAACACTAACATATATGAGACTTTAGTTTACTTGTTTTTAGATGATTACACTTGGAAGAATTTAAACAAGTTTTCATCTCTAACTTTTAGTCCTAGTCTTAGGACGTCTAAGTTACCTGTCCCAAATTTTCCTTAGCTTAAAAAGTTAGTTCCAATTTTTATGGATAGGGAAAAGATTGAATAATCTATTCCTAGAAAAATGTATTTAACATATGTATTAGGTTATGTTGTTTACATTGAATAAATTATATATATATATATATATATATATATATATATATATATATATATATATATATATATATATATATATATATTCTTTACACTTTGTATTATGAAGTTTGAATTTCATTTTTGTTTAACCTACTTCAGAATGTGAGCATTCTATGATTGATACGATTCAAGTGAATTTTTATCCAGAATAATGATAACACAATTTAAATTAAAATTAAAGGAAATTTAATATTTGAATGTTGATGATAATTTGGAACAAAGTGAACTTTCAATTCAAATTAATATGAGAAATTTTCAATAACTTAGTTTGAAATTGTGACTAAGTGATGTGTATATAACATAATAAATTAATATTGCATTTAAAATGTCTTTTGTAGCTTATGACTAACTGTGGCTTCTAAGAACATCATAGTTGAACTGAATAAGGGTTAAAAACTCAATGGTGATAACTGTAACATTTGGCATTTGAAAATGCATTATGTCTTTGATGAGCAAAAGATTTTGTAAGCCATCAATAATGTTATGGATGAGCGTGAAGCTTATGAGGAACATATCAACAATGCGCAGTACAAGTGCGACATGGCTACATACATCGCATGGAAGAAAAAAGATTCCATTGCATGATGGTTCCTAATCAGCTCCATGAATGATGATCATATGTATGAATATCAGCAGAATCCTATTGCCAATGCCATGTAGGTGACTCTGCAAGAGAAGTTTAGAGGAACTTCTATCTTCAAACTTAGGCAACTGACTATCAAATTCGACACTTATAAGAAGGTCCCTAACAAGGCAATGAACAACATTTAAGGGAAATGTTAAATATGATAATGGAGTTAAAGTCTGCTAGACATAACCTCACAAATGAGCAATAAGTTCACACTATAATCTGGTCTCTGCCTAACAGTTAGGAGCACATGAAAGTCAACATTACTCATAATGAGAACATCAGGACCTTTGCTATATTACGCGTCACTTGGAACTTAAGGATAAATGCTTTGAGGTTGTTAAACCCAATGGTCAAACTTATGTGGCTGAGTCCAATTCCAAACAAGTTTTTGGACATAAGAGTAAAAGGTTTAAAAAAAACTAGAAGGGTAAGGGTAAGATGCATTAGATTGGTGTGGGGCTAAAACAAGGAATAAACAATACAAGCGCAAAAGAGAAAAGTACAGTGGGAAGAAGGATAAGACTAAAGTGACCTATTATAATTATCGCAAACTTAGTCATTTTGTCGTGAGTGCATTGAGCCTAAGGTATTGTCTCATCTTCATTCCTTAAATAGAAGTTATGTTTCTGAAATTTTTATTTCTAGTACTATTTTGCTCACTAAATCTTAGCTAATGTGGATTGTAGACTCAAGTGCCACGAATTATATAGCTAGAGACAAGAATGAATTTATGAAATTTTGTTGAATTCTAAAAGGAACAAAGTGGATTTATGTAGGAAATAATGCAAGAGTTGAAGTAAAAGGCATTGGCAAGTATAAATTAATTTACAAGAGGGTCGGATGATATTTTTTATGCTTTCGATATTCGATGAAATTTGGTCTTTTTCATTGCTCTATTAAAACTTGGTTATGGTTTATATTTTCTTAGTGATTATGTAAAGATTTCTAATGGCACAACGTACTATGGTTATGGTTATATTATGGATGGTTTTATGGTATTGAACACTAATAATTGTAATAATAATTATGATGTTTGTTTTTCCTTGTTTACTGAATCTGACAATAACGATATGGATGCTTGTTTATGACATGCTAGATTAGGACATATTTGGCAAGATAGAATGAATAGACTAGCTCGTGATGGTATATTGGGCTCAAATACAAAAATTATATTACCCATTTATGAATTTTGCCTACAAGGAAAAGCCACTAGAAAACCATTTGGAAAAGGCACAAGAGCTTATTTTTCTTTACAACTTATACACTATGATATTTGTGGACAAATGAATGTAAAAGCAATGTATGAAGCCACATACTTTATTTCTTTTATAGATGATTACACTTGATATGGTCATATTTATCTGATCTCCTACAAATTTGAAACATTAAATTGCTTTAAAAGATATTTAAATGAGGTTAAAAATCAACTAGACAGAAAAGTGAAAGCTTTAAAGACTGATTAAGGTAAGGAATATTTGTCTAACCAATTTAAGGAATTGTGTCAATAAGAAGGTATTATAAGGCAACTCACAACTCCCAGGACTCCGAAACAAAATGGAGTTGCTGAGCAAAAGAATAGAACCATGCTCGAAATGGTTAGGTTTATGATGGATCAAGTTAATCTCCCAATACAATATTGGGTGATGGTATATTAATAACAACCTATGTCCTTAATCAAGTACCTTTAAAATCAGTTTTCTTAACACATTATGAGTTATGGATTAACAAAAAAAACCTAACTTGAACGAGTTACATCCATGGGATCCATAACATACATTGTTGACTCTTTCCATAAATTTGGTAAATTAGGATTGTAAGGGAAGAAATGTATCTTTATAAGATATTGTGAAAACTCAATAGGTTGTGTATTTATTAGTAAGGATTATGATGGAAAGATTACATAAATTGAGTCCTAAGATGCCACTTTTCTTGAAGACCAACTCCTACAAAGGAAGATGTGGATAAGGACCATCATTTACAAGAGATATAAGAAGAAAGAGAAAATAGTATAATTCAACAACAAATTAAACCTTAAGAATTGATACCTAACTCTATTCTTGACAGTGGGAGCACACTAGAGTTGTTTTACCCATCTAAATTAAGTGGAAGAGTTGAGGTTGAGTTTGGGCCAATTTCAATTGGTGAAGACAATAATCCTTAATTATGAAGGAGTACACATTCTAAAACTCCTAAAAGACATTTTCCCTTAGAAAACAAGGCTTAAATTATCACTCCTTATGATGATGAAGAACCTAAAATGGCTAAAGAGGTACTTGAATGCCCTGCAAAAGAAAAGTGAAAAGTTGCATTGGGAGAAAAACTAGAATCTATGAGAGTTAATCAAGTTTAAAACTTAGTTGACCTACCGCCAGGATGTAAAGCCATTAGAAATAAGTGGATCCTTAAAATAAAATGTAAGGCGGATGGTTCCATTGATTGGTACAAAGCTCACTTAATGGCAAAAAGCTATACTCAACAAGAAGGTATAAATTATGAGGAAACTTTTTCACATGTTATTAGATTTTTCTTTATTCTTCTAGTTCTAGCTATTGTTGCACATTTAGATTTAGACTTACATCAAATGGATGTGAAAATAACTTTTCTTAATGGAGAGGTAGATGAAGAAATCTACATGGTATAACCTGTAGGTTTTGTCATTGAAGGCCAAGGGCATAAAGTCTGCAAGCTTCAAAAATTTATATATGACCTAAAGCAATCATCCAGACAATGGTACATTAGATTTCATAAAGCCATTTCTACCTATGACTTTAAAATGATTGACAAAGACCATTGTGTCTATGTTAAAAGATCAAATGACAAATTTGTAATTCTATCTCTTTATGTTGATGACATTTTGATAGTCGAAAATGACATGAAGTATATGATGGATATCAAAAAATGGTTATCCACACATTTTGATATGAAAGATATGAGTGAGGTTGACTACATATTGGGAATTAAAATTAAAAGAGATCATTCAAAGAAACTTTTGGCTCTGTCACAAGAGAATTATATCCAAAATATTTTAGAGTGTTTCCACATGAATAATTGTAAGCTGGTAGATACTCTTGGGTTAAAGGAGAGGCTTTAAGTTTTAATATGTCTTAAAAATCCATTAGAATAAAAGGAAATGTCCACTGTGCCATATGTTAGTGTTGTAGGAAGTCTTATTTATGTTATGACGTGCACTCACCTAGACATATATTTTGTTATTAGGCTAGTTAGTCGGTATCAATCTAATCTTAGATGAGAGCATTAGAAAGTTGTGAAAAAGATTTTAAGATATCTTTAAGGAATAATATATTATTATTTGTGTATCAAGGGTCATAATTGGGTCTAATTAGATATTCAGGTGTTGGTTAGGTAAGAAATCCTGATCAACATAAATCAACATTTGGTTATGCTTTTCTACTCAATAAAGGCATTATTTCTTGCATAGTAAGAAGCAAACTTGCAGTCTTATCAACTATGGAAGTTTGAATTTATTGTATGTTCAGTTGTTGTGTAAGAAGCAATTTAGTTAAAAAGATTTTTAGAAATTTGAGTTTTCAACATGACTGTGACTGATCAATTATAGTTTATTATGATAATCAAGCAACAATTAGTTTCACTAAAGATCCTAAATATCATAGTAAAACCAAACATATTGATACCAAGTATAACTTCAATGACATTATCGCCAAATGGGAAGTAATTGTATAATATATTTCTACAAACCAAATGGTGGTTAATCTACTAAGCCAATACCAAGAGATGTTTTTCTTACACATGTAAATTCTCTTAGATTGTGTAGAATTCAAATAATTTATTACCAAATGTTATTGAGCTTTATATTATACTATTTGAATAAATGCAAATTGTTATTATGTTCTCAAACATAGTGGTATATACACATCACATACTTAATTGATTATAAGCTCAACAAAAGGATGTCACACAGGTTTAAGATTGACTCACTCACATGAGTAATCACCTCTAGCATTGGGTAAATGAGAAGAGATGAGACGTTATGTTAGGATTGTTGTCTCAAAAGAAAATGAGATGAGGTTGAATCCATATAAGCAACTAATTTGGATTGCTCATATCCAAATAACCTATGAAAGCAAGAGGTGAATTTTTAGTTTATAAACCTAATAAGAGAAGGAACTTAGGAATTCAAAGATGGGTGCTAAGTAACGACTGAACTTAGAGCTGTACTGTATTTTAGTAGACATCAAAGAAATAAAAAGTATTGTCATGCATAATTTATAACATGTATGCTTGTCCGACCAACAAGTTAGTGGGAGAATAAATTCCTACTTTTTCGTTGTGTAAGACCTCAAGGATAAATTTTATCCTTATGAAGACACCTTTATATTTTTTTTACTGCTATTTTATATTTTATGTTTGGTGTTTTGTTATCTTAGCATGTTACCTATGGTCATAGATGATTCGGTCTATGAAACTTGTCTAAAAAAATGACCAAGTATAAATTATAAAGTTTTAGTAAAAAAATGAAGACTTTGTTTGATGTGCAGGCGTGTGGTCAAACTGAGTCAAGTTGAACCTTATCAAGCTCAAGCTTGATTTGAAAACTCGAGGCTCAAGTTTAAGCTCGGTCAAATACTTGACTACTCAAGCTCGACTCGATTAGACTTGTTTGTTTATATATATTTTTTAAAAATTCTAAACATTAAAATTTAGGTTCGGTTAAACTCGAGCAAACTCGAATAAGCTCGATTAGGCATGAATTGACTAAGCTCGATTGGTAATATTGTAAAATATGCCTAAGCTCTATTTTGATATTCGAATTTGGATCGCTTCATTACTCGAGTAGCTGGAGCTCAAGTTTGGCTTGATTAATCTCGAGTCAATCTCAAGTAGTTTATGAGTTGTCTCGATTCATTTAAACCCCTACCAGTGTGTTCATTGGCTAGCCAATCTTGTCTTTTGATAGAAGTATGACTTGATTATGAATACACAAAATTGATATATACAGAACATGACTCTTAAGGGATTAAAGGTGTTACAATGTTTAAAATGGACAATTTTAGGGCATTGTGGGAATATTTAATTTACTCTTAATTACTTTGATTAGGGTTGAAGTTTTTATGTTATTCCTGACAAATGCATAGTAATAAACTCCCAAGTGCAAGTCTGTTTACTAGGTCGCTCGACCCATTTTCCAGTATGAAAGTAAATTATCTTTTCTTTTTTGTCTAATTACAAAGAGTTTCATAATTGATTTTTTACAGGTCATGTGCGAGTGGGAGATGTTGGAATTTTCAGGTTGGGTTGCCCATGATGGGTTGACCCGAACCATTTATATTTTTATTATAAATATTTATAAATAAATATATCTATTTTTTTGTGATAGTTATCCAAATATTGGTAGTTACGAAGTAGTTACCAATGCATGGTAACTATAATCTAATGTACAAAAAAAAAAAAAAAGAAGAATATAACAGAATTTTCGCTCTCTCCATCAATAAGGACAACACTTTCATATACAAGAAATTTACTCTACATAATTCAAGTATTTGGGTTGTAGTTATTGTGCATATCCTAGTGATTTGCATTGGACTTAATGAGTAAATAAGGCAACTTGTGATTGCATAATAAGAGATATGTGATTTGTTACTTGTTTTTGTATTCAGATTATATGTTTCCATAGTGACAAAATACAAATGAAATTTTGGAGGAGGAATGCTGATTTGGTAATTGATTTAAGCTTTGCATGCACAACATTATAAAAAAACAATTACAATTTAACAATTGATTTTTTCATTGCTAATTTTATTTAGCAACAAAATTTTCCATTAGTATTTTGTTATTGCTAAAAAATTAGCAAAGAATGTACAAGTTCATGACTAAACTAATAAGAGATTAGTAATGAATTAATTTTTGTTTTGAAATTAGCAACCAATAACTTTTATTGCTAATTTAGTAATAAAATCTAATTTGTGGCTAATTGTATAATCATACTATAGTCATATCATGCGTACTATAATCATGTCATGTATAACAATTCTTTCATCCAGGTATTGTAAGTAGTAATGGATTGCTGTTATTTATTTCAATAGATAGGTATTCAAGGATGACATTTACAAGCCAAAATGAAAGAAAAATAGATAATAGTGTTTCACACACACACAATTTGAGAATCTTCTCTACCTTTTGGAGGCTTTATTATGGGTATTGACAATTCATACTAGCATCATATAACTTGTAGCTTGCAAGGATACTGCAGAATAACTTAAGACAGTTTTGGTAAGAGATGGAATACACTCTCTAAACTATGGCTGGGAGAAGTACTTTGGAGGAACACTTGGTAAAGTAGGAAGGAAGGGATGGGGAGGCAGCGGCTTATAGAAGATTGGTGGTTTTGGAGGAAATGGCTTGTAAAATATGGGAATTGGAGGAGGGAGTGGCTTTTTAAATATTGGAATAGGTGGGGGAAGTGGTTTCTTAAATATTGGAATTGGAGGAGGCAATGGCTTCTTGATAATTGGAATAGGTGGTGGTAGAGGTTTCTTAAATTTAGGTATGGGAGGTGGAAGTGGTTTTTTATAAACTGGTATCGGTGGAGGCAATGGCTTCTTGAATTTTGGAATAGGTGGTGGAAGTGGTTTTTTGTAGATTGGTATTGGTGGAGGTAATGGCTTCTTATAAATTGGAACTGGAGGAGGAAGTGGCTTCTTATAGATAGGTATTGGTGGAGGTAATGGCTTCTTATAAATTGGAATTGGAGGAGGAAGTGGCTTCTTATAAATTGGTATAGGTGGTGGAAGTGGCTTCTTGTAAATTGGAATTGGAGGAGGAAGTGGCTTCTTATATATTGGAGGGAAAACCTTTGGAGGGAGTGGAGGAAACAGTTTAGGATCAATGAAACCGTCAACTACTGCATCCTTAGTTTTGCCATCTCCATAACAGAAAGTGGCAGCAAACACCAAAGAAACATAGAAACACAGAAGTGCTCCTCTAAAAGAAAGAAGAATCCTCATTGGGACTGACCAGACTCCAAGTTAGAAGTTGTTGTAAGCTTCTATACTATGGATTCAGGTGACTGATGAGGGACTTGATGCCCACAATAGCATGATATATAGCGAGGTTAAGGGAATGACAACATAGACCTAACTCAACTACACCTAATTAAGGCCTCAAATGCTGGATTCAAGAGAATTATTAATCACCAAGACAAACACTAACACTAACGCTAATACTAACAGTTTCCTAATCTGGCGGCGGGTTTCACATTCATAATGGCTCCATCTGTATCCACAGGTGATTAGTAATATTTTGGTACTGTAAATGCTACCGTCATAGATTCTCTTCCAATTAGAGACAACCTCTTTTTTTTTTCAGTTAATTTAGTTTTTACTGAAATTCGATTTCAATATCTAGTCTTGAAGATAATTCTAATATTATTGAATCAAAGATTTATTGATTAACCATGCTTGTCGGTTATTTTTTCATTTATTTTTTTCTTTTTGAGGTTCTTTATTTTTCAATTTATAAAATGTGTAAAAATATATTTGGTTAATATAACATTTCATTTAAAAAAAAAAAAGAGTTAGACAGTTGATAAACCATCTAACAATTTCAATTTTGTTACTTTTTATTAAAAATTTATATTTTTATAAATAAAAAGATAAATGTATCGTTGACTTTTTATTTAACTCTAATATATTATTTATTTTAATAATAATAAATTATTTTTATTAATTATTTAAATTTTGTTACATTAATGATGTCTAGTTTATGATTTCATTTTAATAAAATCACTATTATATTAATGATTAATATTTAATATATGATTATAAAAAAGTTTAATTTATATTTTTTTAAAAAATACTTAATGAGTTTCAAAAATCTAAAATATGAAATTTATTTATTTAAAATGTATGTTTATCTTGGTAATTATATCTATAAACAATAATAAACAGTAATAATTTTATTAAACACTTAATATCAATCAACAATTATTAATAAACAATCAGCACAACAACCAACAATCAGCAAAAATAACCAACAATTAAACAAATAGCCGTAATTTATGAAATACGAATTCAGCTAACACAACCGGATTCCACTCCATCCTAACCATATCAACATGACAATAAACCTCTCCATATTCATAAGAGCAATGATTTGATATTAATTAATACTTTTTTCCTGCTCTAACTATTTCAAACATTTATAATGTTGAACCAATCACTAAACCAAAATAGAAATTCGTTTTAAGAAAATTTAGTTCTTGATATCTGTACTATTAGAGTTGATGAAATCCTGGTTTTGTTGTAAAGAACTCGAGGCTAAGACCTAGAAAAATGACAATATATATATATAGTTCTTTACTGCATGCATATGCCTTGTTTGATAATAACTTATAAGGCCGTGATTCTGGATTTTTTTTAAAAAAATTCTGTTCTTGGTATATATTAACAAATTATTATTAATTTTTGTTCAGTTATTTTTTAATTTGTTTCATTATCTACCTTATTATCTGCCTTACGTAATATGCATGCAAATGGAATTAACCAAGTCCCAATTATAATTATTATAATTTTTTTTAGAAAAATTATAGTAACCAATGTTGTTGCCTCCATTCATTTCTCACTTTCTGATTCTTTACATGGTTTTAATAGTCGTCTTTTCTGATAAATATCTTGCAGGTCGAATTATTGATGGTATATGTTGACAACTAGCCTCCGGTTTGATGGAGGCTTCCATCCTCTTTGGTTTAATGAAATTAGAAGCATCTACTTATCCTTGGTTGGGTTAGGTGTAATATAGGACGTGATGTTTAGGTTTCACAGCTAGATTTAACAAATATTCGGATCCACTGGAGTTTGATTTGATTTGATTTGCAAGTAAATATGAATTGATTCAATTTGCTAATTAATTTGATTAAATTATTTAAAATTAAAATAATAATTTTTTTTTTTTAAAATCTCAAGATTAATAGTAATTCTACTTGATTTGTAATTTAAAGTGATTTAACTTGCAACTCAAAGTAATTATTTTAATCTGTACCTTAAAGTAATTTACCTCAATCCGTGATTCAAAATAATCCAACCTAATTCATAGCATAAAATAGTGACTTAAATTTATCTGAAAAATATAATTTAAAGTTAATCTAATCCAGAATGAATGGTTCAAAATAATCTTACTTAAATCCATAGGATCCACTAACAAACTATGTTCACTAATGAACCAAACAAGCCCTTCCTACTCTGACTCACTCTGATTTAGCAGGTTCGGGCAGTTGAAGGTAGACGTAGGTCTTCAATTGACGACCTCTTGAGTCATCCTAATATAGACTAATATAGAAGAGGAATCGGACTAGGTTTCGCCCATTAGCTAATCCGGTTGAGTATGAGGGTCCTAGTTCTTAGCTGAAGTACTACTTGCTTGCGTGAATAAAGACTTAGGATGCATTTGATTGGGGCTACAAGGAGTGGGGATTAATAGTTACAGAAATAATAATAAAGTGTTATAATTAGAAAAAAGAAGTAAAATATTATGGGAGTAATAATTAATTGTGTTTGATGTTATATTAAAAATATAAAATTAATATATAATATATAATTATATAATATATAATTACACTAATATTATAATTATATAATATTAATAAAATAAATATATAATATATAATTATATAATATTAAAGTATAATATATAAGTATTTAATATTAAATATATTCATTATTCATTATTAATTATGCATATATTTATTATTTATTATATATTTATAACATTCATTAAAAATTATAAATGTGATAAACGTTTGATATTTCTATTTTAAAATATTGAATTTGAATTTTGCAAATTAAATTTGGAAGGTTAGGAAAGAGCTACATTTATCTTATAATTCCTTCAATAAAAAAAAATTAAAAAGAGAAGGGGCTATATGAAAATAGAAATAAAATTAAACAAAATATAAATATTTTTTTAATAGTTGATTTGTTGAAAAATCAAAACTCAATTACTTGTAAAACTATAATGTCTTTTCTAATAGAGGAATCGAAATTAAACATAAAATTTATATAACACTACTAAATATAAAACATATAACTTTTTTTTTCTTAAATATAATTGACTATCAAAGATTGAAAAAAAAAAAAATAGTGAGAGGAGAACACCTTAATTATCTATTTTCAGCCCAAACATTGCCTTGCCTCAATCTAGACCACCAATTAATTCTACTGCGGCCCAAACAAGTTTCCATAGGACAATAATTCTTCTTTATGTTCATTATTTTCTGAAATAACATCATTTTCTTTTGTTGTAATATCTTTTTCATATAAATTGTTGGCTTCATAGTGTAATTTCATCGTCCTACCAACGACTGTGTCTTGTAACTTCACATGTTTATTATTTATATATTAATATTTAATCATTTAACTAATTAATTAATTATTTAATAAAAATAAATATTAAAATATTTAAAATTTATTATTATAATCGCAATGTATGATTTGCGACTAGTAAATAATTAAAAAAAAAAAGGACTCTTTTAACTTCAAATTTCCTTTATACCAAGTGTGAAAGTTCTATATGCTTTTCAAAAAATTAAACTTAACTTTCTGAAAAGCATGTAGAATTCCTTTCCTATAAAACAAAAGGCATATAGAATTCCTTTCTAAAATTAGAGTTCCTTTATATTTAATGATTTTAAAAGAAAGGAATTCTAATTTCAATGCCGGTAATTCTTCCTCATTTTATCTGAATTTTCTTGTGATGCATAGAACTCCTTCAATCTTATTATGTATTTTATATTCCATAATTGCTGGCTACTGTAGTCGTCAATGGCCTGCCATGTGACTAATGTAATTGCTGGATGAGTTACTTCTTTTCATTACTAATTAAAAGGTTGTCATATCAATCAATTTTTCACAACACCTTTTTACTTTTTCTTTTTTTTTTTTTTGAGAAGAAAATGGATTTCATTACTAAGAGGAAGAAAAACTTCATAGTTTTGTCACAACACCTTAAATACAAATAAAATGTAGCAATTGGGCACATTTTAGTGGAGCCTAATTATTGACCGTTACCATCAAGAGCACAATTCCAATCCAGCAGACAAAATAGAAATGAATAATGAAATACTAACAAGTCATTTGATTTAACATTTCGTACCTCAATATTATTAATGCATGTAAAGGAGAAGTATCTCAGTCGTGTATGTAATCCATATATTGATTCAGTCTATCGAGACTCTTATGAACTAAAAAAAATATTAACATTAATAAAAAAATTTATTTTTCTTTTTTTCTCATCAACAATGATAAATATTTATTTATTTATAAAAAGATGATAAAAATAAATTATTAATGAAATATTAATTGCATAGGCATACAAAGATAACATTTACAAATTATTAAAACAATAAAAAACACAACGTGAAGGTAATAAATAAACGCATGAAATTAACAAGAAATACACTCTCTCTCTGCTACAACTCGAGGGCTTTATTGTGGTATATTGAAAACTTCACACTAACGAGGCGGCCACAGGTAGTGATGCACTTTAACATTATTGTGATTATTATAGCCTAATGAATAGGAGCAAGTGGTGGCAATGGAGGCCATTTTCCAAACTTGGGGTGGTGGAAGTACTTTGGAGGAATCTTTGGTAGAGGAGGAAGATTAGGAAGAGGAGGGCATGGCGGCTTCGTAAATGGAGGAATCTTTGGGAACGGAGGCATAGGCTTATAAAAGATTGGTGGTTTTGGTTTGTAGACTGGAATAGGAGGAGGTTTGTAGACAGGAATTGGCGGTTTTGGGTTGTAGACAGGAACTGGTGGCTTTGGCTTGTATACAGGAACAGGAGGAGGTTTGTAGACAGGAATTGGTGGCTTTGGCTTATAGACAGGAACAGGAGGAGGCTTGTGCACTGGAGCTGGTGGTTTTGGTTTTGGCTTGTAGACTGGAACAGGAGGAGGACATGGTTTCTTGGGAAGTGGTGGTGGTGGTTCGTAGACTGAAACTGGTGGTGGAAGTGGTTTAACGGGTACTGGTGGAGGCTTGTACACTGGAACCGGCGGTGGAAGTGGTTTAACGGGTACTGATGGTGGCTTGTACACTGGAACCGGCGGTGGAAGTGGTTTCACGGGTACTGGTGGTGGCTTGTATACCGGAACTGGTGGTGGAAATGGTTTCACGGGTACCGGTGGTGGCTTGTGGACTGGTATTGGTGGAGGGAGGGGTTTTGGGGGAAAAACTTTGGGTGGGAATGGAGGGAAAACTTTAGGTGGAAATGGAGGAAAAACCTTAGGAGGGAAAAGGATGGGATGATGGCCAAAGTTTAATAATGGAGGAAGTTTCCATTTAGGCAAAGGTGGTAATTTGGGAAATGGTGGGTACTTGAAGTGACGCCATAAGAAGGCTGAAGTGCAAGTTACAGGCGAAAATTTAAGTTTGCCTGCAAGACCAAATGTGTGTTGGTCATTGTTTTTGGACTTGAAGATAATCTTGGAAGATTCTAAGCCACTATGGGCGGGGCATGGTGCGGCCGATGCACTGTGAAGCTGAGCATAGCATTCTTCCTTTAATTTTCCTTCTTTTATCATATCAATAGGAAGACCCACTTTGAAATTTCCATGTTCATCCAGCTCACCTTCCCCTCTTGTTTTAAACTTCCCATTTTCTGGCTTGCAATCGATGGTTACTCGAAGCCCTGCACAAATATACGTACCATGCAATCAATTACAGCCATCCCAAGTGGGTGCAAAGAACAATTCAAAAACTGAATTAAAACCCAAAGATGTATTTTCTAGAAAAAATTGACTGATCAAATCTACAATTTTCATTTCATATATGGCTTTTATTTTCCAAAATGGTAATTTTAAATAGTAAAAATGACCTATGAAAAAAGAATTTTTTGCTGGAAATTTCCACCAACTATAATAAAAATTAATAAAGCTACTGCTCAATATATTCTAACAAGTGATTCACTAGAAAATATATGCCAAAAAAAAAAAAAAAAAAGAACACATGTAATGTAATAGTTTCATGTAAGATTGATTAAAAAAAAGGATAAGAGATTGGTATAGTTCTGAGCTATTTCAAAATATAACTCTTAATTTTTTTTATGTGATATGATTTGATCAAATAAATATAAAAAGTAAATAAAAACATAATAAATAATGATAATATTATGTATTTAAAAATTAAGTAAAATATATTTTAATAATCACCGTTACTATCAACACATTTCTTTTGGATATTTAAAAAAAGTTTCAAATACAGACAGCAAACTGAATAAATATAAAAATTAAATCAAGAGAACATACAAAATAACGTTGAACATTTAATTTTTACACAAATTTTTTCTAAAGAAAGAAGCTGCAAGTATTATGGTACTGTAAGTGTAAATGGGTTTTCTCAAAACACCACTATTTAGTGCAAAACCGTGTTAAAAAGGGTAGATAGGCCCAAAGAAGTAGTCAATTCACATCAGGATGTGAGAGACAACGTTTCACTATAAGCTATATGGTTTCATAACTGCTTCTTTGCACTTTCTCCTGTCTCTCTGCTGTTCAGCTTATAGTAAGGAAGTGCAAAAGCTACATGATGATCCCATATGCCACAGCATACTAATGCAAGGCCAAAACAACACTAACAGCAATGAACCCACAGCTGGATTCTAAACAAAATTGTTCTTATGACGAAAAATTTCTACATGCACGTACCAGAAACTGCCTGGCTAGTCTTAATGTTGGTCTCAGCACAATCTGCACATTCTCCAATCCCAACTACCTCAATTGTGGTACCCCTGCCACGCTTGTCTGAATCACCATGGCAGAAAGACGCAGAAATCAGCAGTAGTGATAAGTACAAGCACACAAGTGTGCCTCCAAAAACGGGGAGAATCCGCATTAGGAACCACGCCAAATGGCGCTCCTCAAGTTAAGAAAGTGATCAACAGAAGCACAGCAGTTAATTAAGCTTCTATATATCCTAGCTTAGCTAGTGTGATCATCTAAGGCATGATGGAGTTGATAACCCTAGCGAGGTTATTATATAATACCTGAAGGGAAGCGATTTCAAAGGCCATACCCACACTCTAATTAAGGGCGTCACATGAGATATGGACCCCATGACATGAGTGAGATAAGCTTTGGGTTTTTTTTTTTTAAAAAAAAAAATTTATGTAATATGAAATGTTTTTAAGGTGAAAAGTAATTTAAAAGGACTTACTTTTCGAAAATATGACTAAAAAAACATTTTAGATTATTAGAATAGATTTATTTATTTTAATTTAGTGATTTTATAAAAAAATATTTTTATAATTTTAATATATTTAAATTCAAAATTACAAAAAAAGCACAGTTTCTTATCTTCAACCGTATTCTAATATTTTTAAGAGCTGGGGATCGTTTTGAAAATGATAATACCGTGCACAACAGCTTCATCAAATTAATAAAAGGGTTGCATTATCTTTTCATTCAATGAGCTCTCAACTGTACACAATAATTCATGGCTACAGCTAGATCTTTCTGTGCTCTCTCTCCATCTGTTTAAGCCTACTTACCCACTTCTCATAAATATACTTTGCCTTTATTTTCATTATCTATGTCGTAAATTACAATAATGGTCATACTTTAGAAAACCATGATTTTTTTTTTTCCTGATGAGAAGCTTCAGGTTTTCTTATTAGATTTGTTTTTGCTTCTTGTTATACAGGTTTTATTTTCCAAACAAAATAGGTTCATGTTTTCTTGTTCAAAAGCACTATAAACGGTAATTTTCTAGTCTCCCCTAATCCACAGTAACTTTTTTTTAAATATTTTTTATTTACTATTAAACATTAGAATCTATAACTGTATTTTTTTCATTGACATTTAAATATTTAGACATATATATATATATATATATATATATATATATTCACCCAATTTTATCATTTTTCAAATATTATTTGATATATAAATTATAATAATAAATGAATATGAAAAATTACTAATTCTTTACCGACCGGTTACTCAGGCATATAGTTCTGTTAGTAATATAGACCTATATATTTAAAAAAAAAAACAGACCCAAAAAAGAAAAGACATTGCCATTGATGATCGACAACTATAAATTACACTGTGTGAGGCTCAAAGCAAGTGCATGTGAATCCATTGCATATATCTGTCAGTTAGTCACCAAACATTGGTGATATAAATTTCTTTTCACTTATAAAGCAATTGTAATACTTTAGGTACCACCATCTCACCGAAAAAGTCAATCCATATCTTTAAGCTAGTTGATACTATGGGACGTAGGGTTGAGCTTGTTCCTCAGGTTTTTTGAATCGAATTAAAAATTAGATTGAAATAAATATTAAATAAAAAATATAAAAAAAAATTGAGATTAAATCAGAATTGAATTGGTATTGAACTAAAATCGGTCATGATCCTCTTTTAAAAATTATATCGAAGACCGCATCAAAACTGAATCGAAGAATGAATTTAATATATATATATATATATATATATATATATATATATATATATATATATATATATATATATATATATATATTTTTTTTTTTTTATATATTTTTAATAAAGATATCTTTTATAGATAAATATAAATATATATAGATAA
>CATIWR010112344.1:0-58169 GCA_949677035.1 Omphalea diandra
CACTACAACCTTACAACTTGGTGTTTAATGCTCACACCTAACACTTACAATTTCATAAAGAAAATTGAAGAAAATGAGTAGCAAAGATTGAGAGCTTTAATTACTTGTAATAAATTTCTTAGCAACCTTCTTCATGGCTGTTTAGTGGAGTATTTATACCCAAACTTCACCAAAGAGACGTTGCAGACCTTAGCTTATCAAATCTTTGAGACATGCTTGACAGATTCTGCATTAAATGCTTAACAGTCTCAATTTGTCGTCGCTACTACTCATTAGCGGTCGCAAAATCCAAATTTCTGAAGGAAAATCCCATTTGTGTCTAACGGCTAGTCCATGTGGCAGCTTCTGATTAGTTCACCAGGAAAATATAGCCATTATTTTTTAACATACTTTTAGAAGTCGCGGTCACGAGCTTTCTTGTACAAGGCGCGACATAGGATGCGAATTCGTCTACCAAATATGGTTATCTTCTTCTTCACAATTCGCAGTTGCTACTAACAAGATGCCTTCATGAATTTTAACTTCCAACGGTCTGCTATAACATGTGTCATGATGTGATTGTGGACTTGCTTACCTCCTGAGTCACTTCGAAATTCGCGATCGCTACTAGGGCGTGACACACATTGCGATTTCGTATGTCAATTTTAGACTCTGTCATTTTGGATGAATCGCAGCCGAGAATGGCTCTATGATTTCACCTCTCTGTTTTCTAGCAATGCTTCTTCACATATCGCGGTCGCGAATACAAAGTAGCGGTCGCGATTTAGAAGTCATTTTTCATACTTGAGGAATTTCGATCTTCATCCAACTTCCAACTTTAGATAAAAACTAAAGGATGCAAAATAACACTAATTTGAATTATTAGACATGATTAATCTCCTTTGTCAAGATCAAAAGAGGTCCAAGACTTGGGTTAACTACCCTAGTCCAACACATATGTATGAATTTTAGTCATAATGATATTATTCTCCATAAGTCACATTACTTAAATGCATATATATGAATTTTAGTCATAATGATATTATTCTCCACATGCATATTGAAATATGTGCAGAATAATGTGATATAAAACTTGTGATAAGGTGTCTCGCATTTATTTGTACATGTTTTATATCATGTACTTGGAAAACTCTTGAGACATGCTGTCGAAATTTATACAAGTGCATTGATATATATATATATATATATATATATATATATATATATATATATATATATTAAGTATTTTTAAAAAATTATATTTATTGACTTATGATTAAAAATAATATTTAATATAAGATATTTTTTAAAAAAGAGAATATGATATTTTATTTCACTTGATTTTTATAAAAAAAAATGCACCTCACCACATGCCTATTTTCAAGTTTCCTATCACCACTAACATAACTCCCTTTTTGTTTCAAATTATACAAAACTGCTACTCCAATTTCGCATCTTGTATGATGGCCGTTCTCAATATAGCCACTTCCAGATTTCTCTTCTAGAGAGAGTCCCGATCACAAAACAAATTTTCCTATATTGATTTTGGTACCTTCCTGGTTTCTTTATAACTCATTCCTTCTTGATAGATACCACATATACATATATAATATTCATATATTCTATTATGATTATATTTTGTCTAGTATATTTCTTTTGCGGGCCGTAAAATTTTTTATAGATGCATGGTATATGCTACTCATTGAAAACCAAATTTTGTTTGTTTTGATTAATTTTGGCCAAAAACAGCACATTGCAAATTATCCTTTTTTGACACTGGGTCCTTTTTTTTAAAAAAGGAATTTACCATTATTATCAAAGTTGCAAGGTTCCTAACACTGTTATTTGGTAACACTTACATATTTTTGTTTTCCCTTCTCAAATTGTTTCATTATGATTTTATTCTTAAACACTGCAATTGAACCTTGTAAAGTTTGTCATTTTCTTTATTTAAGTACGTTATTTGCCCTTTTATTTGATGCATGAATTACTGTATTCATTGAGAGATATTGGCTCAAAATTTTCTTTTTATTATTTATCATTCTGTATGTAAAATTTATTATTATTATTATTGAAAACTCACATGTAAATTCTCATAAAAAATTGGTTTAAAAAATAAAGGCATATTTATTACCATTTTATCTATATAATTTTGTGGGCTTTATTCAATCCCTCTAGTTGTATGTGAAGTTGTTTTTTTTTAAAAAAAAGAAAAAAATTCCATACATAGTTGTCATGTCTCTTCATATTTATATTATTTGTTTAGGTACCATTCATATTACACTTATTTTAATTTTCCTTCCTTGCCTTCAAATTAAGTTTATACCTGTACATATAAAAATATTGTTCCAATTCTAATACCAGTTACTGTCATCCATGATGTTAAATATAAAATTGTTTTGTCCTTTTCTATCTAGTATATTTGTTCTTATTGACAGTCTTGAGCCAAAGATTTCACATCTTTTCTCATTACCCGAACATTAGTCTATACTTATTCTACACGTATATATGTATTTAATTGCACATCTATAAATAATTATTTGGTATCCAATAAATTCTTTTATTTCAATTTTTTAACGATTTTCTTCTTAGTAAACAGATACTAATATTTTCATATAGGTGATATTAATTTTTATTATACAAATTTATATTAATGAGTATATTGTAGATTTATAAATGGTGCTTCAGTTTAAATTACATATATAAATGTATTGCACACTAAGCTAACATCATTATTAATATTTTCTTATTTTAAATAAATTTATATTTCCAAAGATTTTGTGTTTGAAGTTAGTTAAAAGATATTCCAAGAATTATTACTTACCCTGCAACCTAATTGATTATTTTGTTGAATAATACATTTCTACTCTGATAATCTAAATTGATTATAATATCATAGTAATTTTCTAAAAAATTCAGATACTTCTTATGTTAGTTGAGGTTATATCTTTTTGTATTTGGACTTAATTTATACTCTGAATTGTCTGAACTTAAATCATATCTAGAGTTCAAGTGAGGGGTAATTATAGTACACAACTTATGTTTTCTCATCCTCTCAACAACTTCTTAGCATAAAAATATTTTAATAAATAAGATTTGACAATAATTCTTTGAATGTATTTCATAAAATATTTTTTATTGTACCCTTTACCAAATTAATTTTATCACTTATCTATAATTATTTATGAATTATTGGAGTAAATATTTGTTAAATATTCCATGCATTTAGAGCTCATAGGTTTCCAAGAATAGGCATTTAATTATTTGAAATTTCATCTAATTTTTGAATACTATTATGTATAATATTGTTCTAATATCTGAGTTTCTATGATTTGAATTTTGATTTATAATTTGACGTCTATTTGGATGGATTTGAATTTTTAAATCAGTATTTAGTATTTAATTATTTGTATATGATTATCTATTATTTAAGTCTCGTTGTATGGACCATTACGACAGTAAAAATGCATTATTTGCTATCATACATTATAATTCATTGAGTATTGTATTAGAGTTATGTTTTTTTATCTATGAAAAGAGGTAATCTATATTTAATTATCTTATAGTGTGTTGACCTTTTGGGCCTTTGGTACTATACCAAATGATTTACTATGAAATCTATTATTAGTTTAAATGGATTGATGCTTATTTTAATATCCTTATTGAATGCTTAAACTAGATTTTAATTATTTATAGCATTAGCATATTTGAGAAATATAAAACTATTGTGAAATTATTCAAACGTTTGTTTGTTCCTATTTTGTTGTGTGTTATAAGTATCATTCACTGAGCGTTAGCTCAACTATGTTTACTTTTTTTCAAATCATTAAATATTGTAGATGATCCAAGCTTTGATTTGCTCTTTCTTAGGATGATTTATATATCTATTCTTGCACCTATTGAGTATGCTCGAACTCTATTTTTGTCAAGCTAATTTTTTTTGCAATTAATTGGATGATTTTATTCTATAAAGGCTCTACAATTCACCTTGAGATTTTGTCAATATTTCTAAATTGTTTTTTTTTTTTGTAGACATTTAGATATCATATTGTAGGTTAATAAGTAGTGATTTTTTTATTTTTTTAGCATTCTTTAGAATTATAATTTTTATCTAGGCTTGCATAAATTAGTTTATATTAATTTATGCATCGGTCATGTCCTGAATTGGGTCATTACAAAGTTAGTATCAAAACTTTAGGTTTAAGTTTTATGAACTTACGTAGTAGAGGACATCATTGTTTTACTTTATTATTCATTGCTTTTAGATATTTGCCTTTGTCCATACTCTTTTTGTCCTTCTTATCATTTATTTTACTCATATCTTTAGATTTTGTTACATAAATAAGAATTATGCCTCCTAAATAGAAGGCCATGGCTAGGTAAGGCAAAAACAACTATCATCGTAGAGCACTAAACTATGGTTGAGCAACTAGTTCAACCAGTTGTACGATCTCAATCAATCAAAGTCTCTTCTTAGTTTGTTGCTACTAAGACACCTAGTTCCACTATAATTCCTATAGCGAACTTGGTTGTAGGATTGTAGGGAGTTAATTGGGCTATTGAGACTACCTTTGGATTTATCACAAATAATTAGTAACAGACTGTAGTTGCACTTATTGCAACTGCAACTCGGTTTAATGTTACCAATGACTTTATTAAGCTTAAGCTAAAGAAATTTTTTGAGGAAGACCTTTCTACAGCACATATGGATTTTCTGGAAAATATGGATTGGTGTTATGAGGGTTTTAGTTGTAGTAGTGACAAGATGGTACTCGTGGTAGGGCATCAACTTGAGGAGATTGCTCATGATTGGTATTTTACCAAGAAGAATGGTATAAATGAGGGATATGTTCTTTGGCTCAAGTTTTAAACTATCTTTTTGGAGTCTTTCCTTATTGAGAGTATTTAAGATGCCAAGGTTAAGGTATTGAAATAAGAGGGCATGATAATTACAAAATATGAGATCAAGTTTACTGAATTGGCTCATTTTGGCAAGCATCTGACTCTCAATCAATAAAGAAAAACATGCAGATTTAAGTGGGGACCACGAGATAAGCTAATTGTTCACATTACTACTTTACGTCTTCCTACCTTTTAAAAGGTTGTTAATCAGGCTAAACAAATGGGGATGTTTGATAATGAGTGCAAGCCTTATGAGTAACGAAAGTGACCTATGAGTGAGGGTCAGAATAGCCAGTGTAGCAGCAATACTAGCTTTGGTAAAGGACAAGGTGGTTAGGGCTCATATCAAGGCAAGCAAGGTTCATAAACATTAGAAGGGATTAGGTTTTAGTATTTTAGGGGTAGACAAAGTCAAAGGCAATTGTCTCATATAATCACTATGCCTTATAATGGAGCATGACAGACTTTTTTGGTACCATATATCATCACTATGGCAAATCCCATGGTGGTCGTCCATGTCATCGGGGTGATAAGAGCTTGCTTTGGATGTGGATAAATAGGACATCACTGAAAGGATTGCCCTTTAGTTAGGACAATACTGAGATGTTATTATGCAACACTTATAACACCTACTATCCAAGCTCAACTAGTTTCTTAACATAGTGGTAGAGGTTGAGTTTCTGATGATCATGATCAAGGTGGTAGGAATGATGGCAAAGGACATACTCAGGCTTAGGGATAGACATCTAATGGGAGAGGACAACCTAGAGTTTTTACTATGATCCAATAAGATGCTCAAGCATCTAACATAACTATTATAAGTACATTACCTATTTATTCTTTTAATGCATACTTATTTGTTCTTTTAATGCTTTCCTATTTGTTCTTTTAATGCTAAAGTGTTTTTTAATCCTGACTCCACACATTCTTTTGTCTCTTTATATTGTTCCATGATGTTTGGAAGGTCTCTTTTCATTTAGGCTATCCTTTATCTATAAAGACACCTATAGGGAATATTATAGACATTAATCTAATACATAGGAGTTGTATGTTACCAATTAGGAATAGAGAGTTAGCTGCAAACCTTGTGATAGAGATCAATGGGTTAGCAAACCTTCCTAAGATCCATTATAAGGGTTTAGAGTTCCAATGTCTAGGGTAAAGACTAAAAGAATGAAAAAAGCTTTACAAATATTGATCATGGAATTGCAATAAGAAATTAAAGGAACTTCTTCAAATCAAAATCAAGTTCTTTATACCTTTAATGTATGGGAGGAACCTCAAGACTAAAGCTATAATTCAAAAGAAATTTGTTAAAGGAAGAAACATGGTGCACTATTATGCACACAACCATGCTCCAAGGAAGCACAAACATGAGCATAGTCATGCATCAAAGATGAGTAATGAGTTATTTGTGATTGTGCAAACACATGGCCATGCATCTTGACTATAATTTGAGATTCTTCTTTTTCTTAGCCATTTTAAGTTTTTATTTTCTTTTTAGTACTATCTTGTCTAGAATATTTTTCCTACTTAGATATGACTTTTGTTTTATAATATAAGACCTTTTTTATCTAGGAAAACTCTCTTTGTAAGACTTTATATACACCATAGCCTTGTGTTACAAAAAAAATAATTAATCTTTATTCAATATTATTGAGTTTTGACAAGCTTATGCTTTGCTTTATTATGTGCTTGGTAGAATACAAAATTAGATTTATCAAAAGAGTGATCAACCTCTGTGGTATATTCAAGATTGGTATTTTAAGGGCTTAGTTTCCTTATGGTTCTAATCTTTTGATCGACAACTTTATTTCTAGACTTTCTTAGGCATAGTAACAATTCATATAAGGTTCCTAAGGCAGGTCTTCTAGAGGGTTCTTTATCAATTAGTATTAGAGCTTGACTTTAGAATGAAGTTATACATCCTTTGTTTATCATTTGTTTTCTTTGTTTTGTATCTTTTTTGTTTCCATTTCTCTAAATCTTCTTCTTCGAGTTTTATTTTTCATCTATCTTGTGTTTCTTTGTTTTCTTATGTATGATAACATATCAATCAAATTAAACATCATTGATTTCAAATTATTAGTGTTGGGTTTCAAATTATTTGAAGTTCATAATTCTCTCTAATTATTGGGTTTCAAATTCGCAATATTGGAGTTTGCATCACTTAAACTCAAAAGTGTTTGATCTTTTATTTCCAAAGAAAAGAAAAGAAATGAGATTGAAAAAAGAAAAGAAAAGAGAAGAAATCATAATATTCATATCCCAAATAAAAAGGGATTTTGTTTCAATTTATTTTAAGCACAATCAAGTTGTTTTTTTTTTTCTTTGTGTCCCTTTATACAAGTTAATTTATTTACATCTCTTTATATAAGTTGTTTTCTTTGTGTCTTTGATTCACTGTATTCTAGTTATTTGTTTCGTATGTCCTTTACCTCTTTTTGAGTTTTCTTATTTGTTTGGGTCTGTTAATCAACTTTCATTATTTTTTCATTTTGCCTCAACTAAATCTTTTAAAGTCTTAATCTTTGAGGTTGTCATTAATTATTGATTACTTTTGAGATTTGTTGATTTTTATTCTTTTATAAATAAAAAAAAAAGGCTAGCCTGAGAGGTAAGAGGCAAGAGTGGCAAGATCATTAAAGAGTAAAAGCTAACAATTATGTGAAACACTAGTAATCATCATTTATTCAAGTGCAAATACATAAGGATGTGTGTGAGGAATAATTTTCTTTTATTACTAACAAATTTTTGTAAGTTAAAAGTATGAGTGTTGAAAGAGAATTATAAGATAGTGACATGAAATTGTTTATAAAGGCTATTGTTGATCAATTTCAAAAGTTGAATGCAAGGTTGGATGACTTACAATCCCCGTCAAATTTCAATCCTCTAAGCGACTTGTGATTGAGAATGAGAAAGAAGATGAATCAGATTGAGAGGAATCAATATCTAATAAAGGAAAGAAAGCTACTTCCAAAAGAGATAAAAACCTAAGTAGCATCAAAATGAAAATTCCTACTTTTCAAGGTAAGAATGATCCGAAATTGTACCTAGAGTAGTAGGAATGAAAGGTTGAGCATATGTTCGATTGTCATGAGCACTTCGATGAGGAGAACATAAAATTAGCAACCATGGAGTTCACCAATTATGCAAGCATATGGTGAGATCAATTTGTGATCAATAGGCGAAGGTATAGAGAAAGACCTATCTTAACATGGGAAGACATGAAATTGGCTTTATGCAAAAGTTTTATCCCTAGCCATTACTATCATTATTTACATAGAAAATTGCAAAGTTTGGTGCAAGGTTCCAAAAGTGTGGAGGACTACTACAGGGAGATGGAGATAGCTAGGATAAGGGCTAATGTGAAGGAGGATCATGAGGCTACCATGGCAAGATTCATTAGAGGCTTGAAAAAGGAGATTATCGATATTGTTGAGTTGCAACACTATATAGGGATGGAGGAACTTTTACACAAAGCCATTAAGGTGGATAAGCAACTTAAATCTAGAGGAGCTAAATCTAGCTCTTCATTGAAGGCTAATTGGAAGGACAACAAAGCCATCATAAAACATAAAATGGAGAGAAAGCCAAAAGATTTGATTACTACTCCAAAAGGTAAAATCGAAACCAAAACTCCTTTTAAACCATGTGTTATGAAGTGTTTTAGGTGTCAATAAGGCATATTACTTCTCAATGTCCAAATAAGATGGCCATGGTCTTATTAGACAATGGTGATATTAAAATTGTTAGCTCAAGCAACGATGAAATGCCACAATTGGAAGATTATTTAGATGTAGAGATTGAAGGAACCATTTATGGTGAAATGTTAGTAGCAAAGAGAGCATTGAGTGCATAACCTAAGGATGATGATGAGGAGCAATGTGAGCAAATTTTTCACATCAAATGCCATGTGAAAGGCAAGGTATGTACTTTGGTTATTAATGGCGAGTAGTTGCACCAATGTTACTAGTACATTTTTGGTAGCAAAGCTAGATTTGCATACTATGAAGCATCCTAAACCATACAAACTCACTTAGCTTAATGATTATGAGGAATTATAGGTTAATAAGTAAGTGTTATTGTCCTTTCCATTAGCAAACATATGATGAAGTGTTATTATCCTTTCCATTAGCAAACATATGATGAAGTATTATGTGATGTTGTACCAATGTATGACAGTCATATTTTGTTTGGTCGACCATGGCAATTTGATATGAGGGTCACACATGATGGGTATAAAAAGCATTATTCCTTTATGCTTAATAAATGCCATTTTGTACTAACTCCTCTTAAAAGTTTGCAAGCCTATAAGGACCAATTGAGAATAGCAAGAGAGTACAAAATGAGAGAAAAGCAAAATAGTAAGGAAGAGGAAAAGAAAGAAAGTATGCAAAATGGAGAAAAATGTAATGGTGAAGAAGAGAGAAAATTTGGAAAGAAGGATGGGCAAAAAAGAGAAAAGAGTGAGAAAAAGATCATGATTGTAAAAAAAAGTAAGATTAATAGTACTTTGAGTGCAAAGCAATTAATTAATACTTATGTACAATGGTGTTTGTCTTTCTTCTAATGACTTAACCCGTCTTTGCCTAGTGTTGTTATGCTTTTATTGCAGAATTTTGATGATCATTTTCATGAGGAGACTCCCCAATGATTACCTCCTTTAAGAGGAATTGAGCACAAAATCTACTTCCTTCTCAGTTCCACCATTTCAAACTGATTGACCTATATAGCTAATACCAAGGAAACCAAAGAGATCTAAATTTATGCAGATGAATTGGTGTAAAAGTTTTTATGAGGGAAAGTCTTAGTCCTTTTTCAGTTTCCGTCATTCTAGTTCCAAAGAAAGATGGAACATGGTGTTGGCCCTAGGCACCAAGAAGGGGGGTTGAATTAGTGTATAAAAATTAAAACAAGAAGATAGGGAAGCGAATAAGTAGAAAGTAGACACCAGATTTATAGTGGTTCAGGTATAATTAACCCTATGTCCACTTCCCAATTCTCAGCAATTAGGTGTTCCACTATCTACCAATGGTGTTTTCAAGCTCACACCAAACTTTACACTCGTGTTTTTGAGGCTCACACAACAACCTTTACACTTGTGTTTTTACAGGCTCACACTACAACCTTTACAAATGGTGTTTATGCTCACACTAAACAATGTCTAAAAGAATAGAAAAGATCGAGTAGCAAAATTTCAAGAGTCTTGTTACAAAGTTATTAATTCTCTTTGATTTACATATATTTGGTGAGGTATTTGTAGCCTCTACCCATCAAAGAGACGTTGCAATAAAGCTGGTACAAAATCTTCAAAGTATGCTAGACAGATTTTTGCATTAAATGCTTTACAGTCTTAATTTGCGGTCGCTACTACTCATTAGCAGTCGTGAAATCCAAGTTCCATACAAAAAATCTCATTTGTGTCTAACGGTCAGTCCATGTGGCAGCTTCTTATTGGTTTACCAGGAAAATATAGTCGTTGCCTTTCACCTACTCATAAAAGTAGTGGTCGCGATTTTTCTTGTACAAGACGTGACTTAAGACGTGAATTCCTCTGTCAATAATGATCATCTTCTTTTTCCAGATTCGCGGTTGTGACCCTCAAGTTGCCATTGCGATTTTGACTTCCAATAGTCACCTGAGACACTTGTCATGCTCTGGTTATGGACTTGGTTCCCTCTTGAGGCTCTTTGAAATTTGAGGTTGCTATTCTAACGCGGCATAGACCTCGAAATAGCATGTCACTTTTGGACTCCTTTTGGATGAGTTGCGACAGAGCGATTTTGCCTGTCTAATTTCTAACAAGACTTCACATGGATCACGGTTACAAATATGAGATTACAGTCGTGATTTAGAAGTCAACTTAGAGTTTAAGAGCTCCATTCAACTTTACTTTGAAGATCATTCAAATTTTTGCAAAACAATACTTAAATGAACCATTAATAATGATCAATCTCCTTTGTCAAGATCAAAAGAGTTCCTAGACTTAGGATTGATCCTCCTAGTCCAAAACATGGCACATGTATATTGATTGTAGAGCCATCAACAAGATAATAGTAAAGTATAGAAACTTTATCCCTAGGTTAGATGATATGCATGATGAGTTACGTGGCTATTATTTGTTTTCTAAAATTGATTTGAAAAGTTGGCTATTATCAAATTCGCATGAAAGAGGGAGATGAGTGGAAAATTGCATTCAAAATAAACTATGGATTATATAAGTGGTTAGTAATGCCATTTGATCTAACTAATATACCAAGTACCTATATGAGGTTAATGAATCATGTTTTATGTGCTTTCATAGGAAAATTTATGGTAGTTTATTTTGATAACATTTTAATTTATAGTAAGACTTTAGGTAAGCATGTGAAACATTTATATGATGTATTTAGTGTGTTGAGAGAGCATCAAATGTATGCTAATCTTATGAAGTGAACATTTTGCATGGAATCAGTTGTATTTCTTGGATTTGTTGTTAGTTCACAAGTTGTTGGTGTTGATGAAGAAAAGGTAAAAGCAATAAGAGAATGGCCTACTCCTAAGAATGGCATACTCCTAAGAATGTGAATGAGGTAAGAAGTTTTCATGGTTTAGCAAGTTTTTATAGAAGGTTTGTTAAAGACTTTAGTACCATTACTTCATTTTAGAATGAACTTGTTAAAAAGATTGTTGTTTTTAAGTGCAATGAAGTGCATGAATAAGCTTTTGATACTTTGAAAGAAAAATTAACTATTGCATCATTGTTGTAGTTGCCTAACTTTGACAAAGCTTTTGAGGTAGAATGTGATGCATCTAAGGCTATAATAAGGGTTGTTTTGATGTAAGATTCCAAATTAATTGCATATTTTAGTGAAAAGCTTAGAGGGGTGACATTGAACTATCCTACTTATGACAAAAAGCTCTATGCATTGGTGAGAACTCTTTAAACATAGGCACATTATTTGTGGCCAAGGAAATTCATCATTTGTTTCAATCATAAGAGCCTAGTTCTTGAAATCCCAAGGTAAGCTCAATAAGAGACATGCTAAGTGGTTAGAGTTCATTGAGACATTTCTTATGCAATCAAACATAACTATATGAAAGAAAATGTTGTAGCTGATGCATTATTTAGGAGGTATGCATTACTTACTTCTTTCCAAACTAAATTACTTAGTTTTGATTTGCTTAAGGACTTTTATACCAATGATGTTGATTTTAGCCAAATATAAGATGCATATGCTAAGAGTGCATTTGGATATTTTTATTGGCATGATGGATCCTTATTTAAGAAAGGCAAATTATGTGTGCCTCTTTCTTCTATTCATGAATTGCTTGTTAAGGAAACCCATGAGGGTGGTGCGCTTTAGTATGCAAAAGACTTTAGACATATTGAATAAGCACTTTTATTAGGTTAATATGAAGTATGATGTGCAATATGTTTGTGATAAATGCATTACATATAGGCAAGCAAAGTCTAAGGTTAAACCATATGGTTTGTATACACCTTTACTTGTGGCTACCTAACCTTGGATTGATATTTCTATGGATTTTGTCATAGGGTTATCAAGGTCTCAAAATGGTCATCATAGCATATTTGTTCTTGTTGATAGGTTTAACAAAATAGCTCATTTCATTGCATGTTCTCAAACCAATAATGCAACACATATTGCTAATTTATTCTTTAAAGAGGTGATTCATTTGTATGTCATTCCTAAGACTATTATTAAGGAAAGAGATGTCAAGTTCTTGAGTCATTTTAGGCATGCTTTATAGAGTAAACTAGGAACCTAAACTCTTGTTTTCTACTATTGCATATCCCTAAATGGATAGGCAAATTGAAGTAGTTAATAGGACAATTACTACTTTATCATTCAAAAGAACTTAAAATGTTGAAAGCATTGTTTGCCATATATTTAGTTTGTATACAATCAGGTTGTTCATTCTACTACTTATTTTTCTCCTTTTAAAGTTATTTATAGGTTTATTCCTTTAACTCCTTTGGATATTTTACCTTTGCCTACTAATGAGTGTGCTAATCTTGATGGTAAGTAAAAGGAAAATTTTATGAAGGATTTATATGCAAAGGTTCGTGCTAACATTAAAAGAAATAATGAACAATATGCCATGCAAACTAATAAGGGATGAATGAAAATTGTCTTTGAATATGAAGATTGGGTTTGGGTGCATATGTGTAAGAAGAGATTTCCTATACATAGAAAATCCAAATTACAACCAAGAAAAGATGGACCTTTTGAAGTTTGGAAAGGATCGATGCAATGCCTACAAGCTTGATTTGCTAAGTAACTATGACAATTTTAGTGTTATGTTTAGAGTTGCATTTATCTTTGTTTGATGTAGGTGATTGGAGGAAGAATCCTTTTAAAGAGGGAGAGAACGATGGAGATCAAGGTGTTAGCAAACCTTCCCAACATCTATTACAAGGGATTGGAGGTCTAATGACTAGGGCAAAGACTAAAAGAATGAAAGAAGCTTTGTAAGAATTGATCATTAAGTTGTAAAAAGAAATGAAAAGATTTTCTTTAAATCAAAATAAAGTCCTTTGTACTTAATTGTATGGGAGGAACCTCAAAAAGAAAGCTACAAGTCAAAAGAGACTTGTTTAAAGGAAGAAACATGACGCATAACCATGTGCACAATCATGCTTCCAAGAAACACAACCATGTGTCGAGGTGACAACATTATATAAAAGGCAACTACACGGACATGTACATAGCCATGCTTCAAAGATGAGTAACGAGATACTCGCGATCATGCAAATGCATAGCCATGCATATCGATAGCAATTCATGACTTTTCTTTTTGTTAGCCATTTTTTAGTTTTTTGCAATTTTTTAGTATCTTGTCTAAAATATGTTTTCTACTTAGATATGAATTTGTTAGGAATATAAAACCCTTTCTATATAGGAAAACTCTCTTTCTAAGGCTTTATATAAGTCGTAGCCTTGTATTATAAAAAATAATTAATCTTTAATAAATATTATTGAGTTTTGGAAAGTTTTGGCCTTGATTTCTTCTGTTCTTGGTAAAATACAAAATTAGAATTATCAAATGAATGATAAACTTTTATGGCGTCTTTAAGATTATGGTTTTAAGGACTTAGTCTCCTTAGGGTTCTAATCTTTTGATCAACAACTTAATTTTTAGTCTTTCTTAGGCAAAGTAATAATTCATATAAATAGCTCTTAGGGTAGGCCTCTTAATGGGTTCTTTATCACTTTGTGATTCTTGAGATGTTAGATTTTGATATCATCTTAAGAATGGACTAGTTAACTTCTTATCATGCCTCTTTAGATTACTTAAATAAAATTGTGACCTTTAGGATTCCTAGTTAGGTGGAGTTTTAATTTCAGGGTGATTGTGGTACTGCTTCATATAACATCATTTTTGTAGTCAGTGCGAGGAGGTTATTACATAAGAAATGTCAGGGTTACCTTACTTATGTCAAAGTTGCCTAATCATATGATGTTAGTTTAGATCAAGTTCTAGTTATTAGAGAGCTCGTTGATGTGTTTCCTAAAGATTTATCAGGTTTGCCTTTAGAATGAGAGATTGAATTTAGTATTGATCTTTTTCCTAAAACTAACCCTATATCCATGCCTCTTTATTGCATGGCACCTATTGAGCTCAATGAGTTGAAGGAGTAATTGCAGGACTTATAATATAAGGGTTATATTCAATCAAGTGTTTCTTTTTGAGGTGTTCTAGTGTTCTTTATGAAGATGAAGGATGAGTCTATGAGGCTATGTATATATTATGGCCAATTTAATAAGTTCACAATGTGTAACAGGTATCCCCTTCCACACATTGATGATCTGTTTGATTAGCTATATGGTGCATATTACTTCTCAAAAATCAATCTTTTTTTTAGCTATCACCAGTTAAGGATTAAATAGGACATCATTAAATCTGCCTTTAGCACTCGATATGGCTATTATGAGTTTCTTGTGATGTCGTTTGGTCTAACCAATGCCCTTGTTACTTTTATGGACCTTATGAGTAGGGTCTTCAAGCCTTTTCTAGACAAATTTATGATAGTTTTCATTTATGATATTGATAGTTTTCATTGATGACATTTTGGTGTACTCAAAAATTATAGAAGAGCATGAGCAATTTAAGACTTGTCCTTCAAACATTACAAGAACATCAGCTCTATGCTAGATTCTCAAAATGCAAGTTCTAATTAGAAAGTGTGACTTTCCTTGGGTATATAGTGTTTAAGGATGGGATGAGTATTGATTAGAAGAAGGTTAAAGCCATACTTCATTGGTTAAGGCCAACATATGTATAAAGATTTAGAGTTTTCTAGGTCTAGAAAATGAAAGACTTCTCTCGCATTACTACTCTTTTAACTAAATTGACATAAAAAAATTATGAAATTCTAGTAGTCAGATGCTTGTGAATAGAGTTTTAAGGAGCTTAAGGCTCATTTAACTACAACACTGGTGTTAGCTTTTCCTTTTAATGTTATGGCTATGCAGTGTATTATAATGCCTCAAGGGTTGGCTTAGGGTGTGTTTTGGTGCAAAACGGTCGAATAATTGCTCATGCCTCATGACAATAGAAGAGACATGAGCAGAATTATCCTCTCATGATTTATATATGGTGACAATAATCTTTGCCTTGAAGATTTGAAGGCATTATATGTATAGTGAGACCTATGAGATCTTTATAGATTATAAGAGTCTCAACTACATTTTAATCAATGAGATCTTAATCTTAAACAAATGAGATGGGTATATCTACTTAAAGATGATAAGTATCACTCTGGGAAACTCAATATTATTGTAGATGTTTTAAGTAGAAAATCTTCTGGTAGTTTGTCTTATATATTTATTGTTAAGAGGCTTATGAATGATGAGATGCATTAGCAAGCTGATCTGGGAATCCAATTGGAGACTTATATGGAGCTTTCTTAGCTCAATTTCACGTTAAACCTATCTAGCTAAATAGAATAAAAGCTAACCAACAGCAGGCTCGAGGTTTGAATAAGATTGTGAATAGGGTCCATCAAGGTTGCAATAAGGAGTTTGTAATAGGTAAGGATAGGGTTCTTCATTATGGTTTTAAATTATGTATTCTTAAAGCTAAAGGTTTGATAAAAGAAATTTTGAGGGAAGCACAGAACTCAGCTTACACAGTACATCCAGGTTTGACTAAGATATGCCATGATTTGAGAAAGTTTTATTGGTGAATTAAAATGAAGAAGTATATTGCACAGTTTATGGCTAGCTACCTAACTTGTCAGTAGGTTAAGGCAAAATGTCAAAGACCTTATAGGTTATGTAAACAATTGGAAATGCCTCAATGGAGGTGGGAGGAGATTGTTATGGACTTTGTTATTAGGTTGTCACATACTCAAGAGGTCTATGATTCTATTTGGTTAATTGTTCATAGACTGATAAAATTTGCTCATTTTCTATCTATGAAGACTACTTATAGTGTCTCATGATTAGTTCAGTTGTATTTAGATAAGATAGTCAAACTTCACTGGGTTCCAGTCTTTATTGTGTTTGATCATGGTGCTTAGTTTACATATTGATTCTAGAAGAAATTCTAAGAAGCCTTAGGGACTCAATTACATTTTAGTATTGTTTTTGTACCTTTAGACTAATAAGCAATCTGAGAGAACTATCCAAACTTTAAATGATATGTTTCATGCTTATGTAATGGATTTTAGTGGCAGTTGGAATGATCATTTACCTTTAGTGGAGTTTCCCTACAACAACAGTCATTTGGCCAATACGGAGATGGCATCTTATGAGGCTTTTTTGTGGATGAAAATGTAGATCACCTATATGTCGAGATGAGGTTATAGTGAGATGACTTACCAGACCAAAGTTGATATAATAGACATCAAACAAGGTCTGTTTGATCAGTGATAGGCTTTTAACTGCTTAGAGTTGCCAGCAGAGTTATGCAGATTCTAAGCATATGGACGTGATCTATTGGTGATCATGTATTTTTAAAGGTTTCTCCTATGAAAGGAGTCATGAGATTTAGAAAGAAAGGTTAATTGAGTCCTTGCTATATTATGCAATTTGATATCATCGAGAGAGTTAGAAAGGTGGCTTATTACTTAGCTCTTCCACCTAACTTTTCACATGTTCATCTAGCATTCCATGTTTTGATGTTGAGGAAATACATTTCAAACCCGTCACTTGTTCTCACCCGCAAATTGTATAATTTAGAGGTGATTTATTTTATTAGGAACAACTAGTATAGATTCTAAACTGCCAGACTAGGAAGCTTTGCTCTAAGGATATCACTTTGGTTAGAGTCTTATGGCATAATAACCCATGTAGTGAAGTCACGTGGGAGATAGAATTTGAGATGCAAGCTAAATATCCTTATTTATTTGATGAGTCACATCAGAATTTATTATTGTTTGATTTATTTGTTAGATTTCTATCTATCAAAATTTAGAGACCAAATTTTCTAAGGAGGGAAGAATGCAATATCCATAAGATTTAAATAAATATTAAGAATTTTAAAATATATATTTATTGACTTATGATTTAAAATAATGTTTAATATTAGATATTTTGAAAAAAAAAATGAGTAATGATATTTTATTTTACTTTATTTTTATAAAAAAAAAATTGTACCTCACCCTATGCCTAATTTTTAGTTTTTTATCACCACTAACATAACCCCTTTTCTATTTTAAATCGAGCAAAACTTCTACTCTAATTTCACATCTTGCAAGATGGCTGCTCTCAATGTAGCCACTTCTAGAATTCTCTGCTAGAGCGAGTCCCAATCATAAAATAAATTTTCATATATTGATATTGGTATCTTCCTAGTTTCTTTTGCTCATTATAATTCGTTCCTTCTTGATAGATAACACATGTACATATATAATATTCATATATTTTATGATGATTATGCAGAAAATGAGTGATTCAGTTCTTTTTGTTTTATGCATAAATTATAATAGTTTGTCAGGTATGTTTGTTTTGCGGGCCACAAAATTTTGTATAGATGCATGGTATATTCTACTCATTGAAAATCAATTATTGTTTGTTTTGATTAATTTTGGCTAAGAAGAGTACATTGCAAACTGTCCGTCTAGCTCTTCTTTTTTTTTTTTTTTTTTTAGAATTTACCATCATTATCAAAGTTGCTAGGTTCCTAACACTAGTGTTTTGGTTACTCTTACATATTTTTATTTTTCCTTCTCAAATTATTTCATTATGATTTTATTCTTAACACTATAAATTTGAACCTTGTAATGTTTGTTCTTTTCTTCATTCAAGTATATTAATTGCCCTTGTCCTTGACGCATGAATTACTGTATTGATTGAGAGATATTGGCTCAAATTTTCTTTTTATTATTTATCATTATATATGTAAAATTTATTGTTATTATTATTAGTAAAAACTCACATGTAAATTCTCGGTAAGAGTTAGCTTAGATATAAAATCAAATTTATTATCAGTTTATCTATATAATTTTGAGTGAGCTTTGTTTAATCCCTTTAGTTGTATGTGAAGTTTTTTTTTTTTTTTGTTCTTTCCATACATGGCTGTCATGTCTCTTCATATTTATATTAATTGTTTGGGTACCATTCATATTACACTTATTTTAAATTTTCTTCCTTGCCTTTAAATTAAGGTTATACCTGTACATATAAAAATATTGTTCCAATTCTAACACCAGTTACTGGCATCCTTGATATTAAATGTATAATTACTTTGTCCATTTCTACCTATTATATTTGCTCTTATTGATCTTTTCTTGAACCAAAGATATTTCATATCTTTTCTCATCACCCAAGCATAAGTCTATATTTATTCCACATGAATATATATGTATTTAATTGCACATCCACAAATAATTATTTAGTATCCAATAAATTCTTTTGTTTCAATTTTTTTAACGATTTTCATCCTGATAAACCGACACAAATATTTCCATACAGGTGTTATTATTTTTTATTATACAAATTTTATATCAATGAGTGTATTGTCAATTTATAAATGGCGCTTCACTTTAAATTACATATATAGATGTATTTCATACTGAGCTAACATTATTATTTATATTTTCTTATTTTAAATAAATTTACATTTTCAAAGATTTTATGCTCGAAGTTTTATTAAAAGTTATTCCCATAATTATTGCTTACCCCACAATTTAATTGATTATATAGTTGAACTATGCATTTTACTCTGATAATCTAAACTGATTGTATTATCATATTAATTGTATAAAAAATTTGGATCCTTTTTGTGTTAGTTGAGGTTATCCCTTTGTGTGTTTAGACTTAATTTGTATTATGGACTGTCTGAACTTAGTTTATATCTGGAGTTTAGGTGAGTAGTAATTATAGTACATGACTTATGTTTTCTTATCCCTCTTTAATACTTCTTAGCATAAAAGTATTTGAATAAGTAAGATTTGGCGATAGTCCTTTGAATGTATTTCATAAAATGTTTCTTACTATACTCCTTGATCAAATTAATTTGGTCATATATTTACAATTATTTATGAATTATTGAATTAAATATTTATTATATGTGCATTTAGAGCTCATAGGCTTATAGGTACAAACCTTTAAATTGTTTGAAATTTCATTTAATTTTTGAATATTGTTATGTATAATATTGTTCTAATATTTGAGTTTCTATTATTTGAATTTTGATTTATAATCTAATGTCTATTTGGATAAGTTTGAATTTTTAATTCGTATTTAATACTTAGTTATTTGTATCTGATTATATATTATTTGAGACTTGCCATATAAACCATCACAACAATAGGATTGCATTATTTGTTGTTATGCATCATAATTCATTTAGTATTGTATTAGAGTAATGTACAAATATTTGTGAAGGATATGATTTGTATCTGATTATTTGGTAGCGCACTGACTATTTGGGTCTTTAGTAATGTGGATGATCATCACTTTAGAGTAATATACCGAAAAGATTTACTATGAACTATTTTATTGGCATAAATGGATTGATGTTGATTTTGATATCCTCTTGGTTTAAATGCTTAAACTAGATTTTAATTGTTTATAACATTAATATATTTGAGAAATATAGAATTATTGTGAAAATATAAAAGCATTTGCCTGTTTTTATCTCATTGTGTGCTATAATTAGCATTCATTGAGTATTAGCTCAACCCACATTTGCCTTTTTTTAGATCATTAGATATTTATAGCTAGTCCAAGTTTTGCTCTGCTCTTTCTTAGGAGGATTTAATTATTTGTTCTTGCATCTATTGGATATGTCCGAGCTCTTTTTTTCTCGAGCTAATTTTTTTTATTATAATCAATTGGATGATTTTATTCTATAGAGACTTTATAGTTTATCTTGAGATATTGTCAATATTTCTAAATTGTTATTTTTTTAGACATCCATATATCATTTTGTAGGTTAATAAGTGTTGATTTTTTTTAGTATTCTTTAGAATTATAAGTTTTATCTAAGCTTTCAAAAATTAGTATAATATTAATTTAAACGTTGGTCATGTCTTGAATTGGGTCGTGATAAGTTGCTTACCAATGACATAATTGTAGGTACAAAATAATAAGTTCATATAGTGAATGGATGTACCATAGGCTAACTGAAGGGTGATTAAATCTAGAATTTTTAGAGAGCATGAAAATTTTTATATTATTTGCATGCAGCCACCAGAAGTATATGAATGAGAATAAGACAAAGTGTTCATGTAATCATAAGAGGTCTCAAAATTGACAATTTGAGGATATTGAGACAACTTAGTACCATCTTGCTAAACATGGATTTATAACTAGTTATTATAAGTGGACTAGACACAGTAAACCATATGTGAAAGTAGATTTAAGCATATCAATTATTATGGAAGAAGCAAACTTTCTTGCTATGGTTGATTATGAATCTCGTAGCACCTACCATGAAAAGGTAATGGATGTTCTTGATCAGTAATTTCATGCAAGTGACGTAGAGGAAACACTAAATGCTGAAGCGCAACATTTTTATAACATGTTGCAGTCTACAGATAAGGAAGAATGGCTTAGATGTAGTATTCATTCACAATTATCAGTTATTGCTCGATTGTTGAATATTAAGGTAGAACATCATATATCTAAAAGGTGTTATGATGACATATGTCAATTAATGTAAGAGTTGTTATCTACGAATAATGTTATGACAAAGGACTTTTATGACACAAATAAATTGGTGCGAAGAATGGGTTTACTAGTAGAAAAGATTCATTATTGTAACAATGGTTGTATGATTTATTGGGGAAAAGATAGTGAGCTAAATAGTTGCAAGTTTTGTTCATTTTCACGGTATAAGACATCTAGAGCTAGAAATTCTAAGCGAAAATTGATAGTTCCATATAAGAAAATTACTACTTTTTGCTCAGTTCAAGATTGCAAAGGTAGTTTTGCATCCAAAGCCATGTCTAAATATATGAGAAGGCATGTTAAGTATATTGAAGAAGAAGATGGCATGATGAGGCATTACTCAGATCCAAAAGCTTAAAAGCATTCCGAAAAGATGCATCTGACATTTGCAACTAAACGTAGAAATGTAAGACTTGGTCTTTGAACAAATGAGTTTTGGCCATTTGGTCAGTCAGGATAATAATATTCTTCTTGGCTAGTGGTAGTCACTCTATACAATTTACCACTACAGACGTGTATGAAAAAAGAGTATACATTTTTAATTGTGATAATTTCAAGGCCTAGGAATCCAGAGGATAAGTTGGATATATTTTTACAACCATTTGTTGCAAATATGAAAAAGTTGTGGGAAGTAGGGGTGTAAACATATGATGTGTCAAAGAAGCAACATTTTTGTATGTGTTGCATTGTTGTGGATAATTAGTGATTTTCCTATATATTCTATATTGTCAGGGTGGAGTACATTGGGAAAGTTGGCATGTCCTTATTAAATGGATAACTCATATGCTTTTACTCTACCAAAAGGGGGGAAGACATCGTGGTTTGATAGCCAACATAAATTTTTACCCAATGAACATCATTTTGAAGAAATAGAACAACCTTCCTTAAAAATAGAATTGTGACTAACATCACACCACCAAATTGGTCTAGATATGGGATATTATCAGAGATAGAGGAATAAGGATTACAAAAGGTAACTGATATGGATGGTTGTGTAGTGAATGGACCCATTTCAAAAGTAACTAACTGGAGAAAACAAAGCATATTTTAGGATTTTCTAGATAGGAAAACTAACTTGATCAAGCATAATTTGGATATGAAGCATAGTGAGATGAATATTTTTGATAATATGTTTAATACGATGATGAATGTGGAAGGAAAAACCAATGATAATGCCAAATCAAAGTAAGAATTAAAACAGTTTTGTCTATGATCGGAATTAGATTGTGATTCTCGAATTGAAAAATATCCTAAAGCTGGTTACACTCTTAATAAATGGGCAAAATAAGTTATTTGTGAATGGATTAAAAGATTGTGATTTTCTGATGGCTATGTTTTCAAATATGGGCAAATGCATATATATGCAAAGGCTTAAGTTATTTTAAATGAAAAGTCATGATTGCCATATGTTCATGTAGTGATTGATACTAGTTGCATTCCAGGAATTTATTCCAACACATGTTTGGCAAGCTCTTAAAGAGTCGAGCCTTTTCTTCAAGGATTTAACTTCAACTATTATACGTGTGGATGATATGGGATGGCTACGTGTGGATGATATAGGATGGCTAGAGTAAGAGATTTCTATTATTTTGTGTAAGCTTGAACGCATATTTCTTTCAAGTTTTTTTTACTGTATGGAACATCTCCCAATTCATCTTTCAGTGAGAATTGTGACTCTAATTCAATATCAATGGATGTATCCATTTAAAAGGTAATAAATTAATGTATCTAAATATATATATATATATATATATATATATATATATATATGTTTGAGTAACATATGGAAGTTAAAGTTACCAAATATTTTTTCATTTAGGTACCTTATGAAGTTAAAAAAATAATGTGTGAAATAAAGCTCAAGTGAAAGGTTTGATATGTAATGCATTTTTGGTTGAAGAAGCTTCAACATTTTATGTGCACTGCTTTAAGACCTATGTTAATATATAATATCAAAAAGTCCCTTAAAATAATGATGAATATAAAAGGGGATTATGAAAAATAGAATACGATGGGATGTTTAGTATATTCAAACTTATAGGTCACCCATGAGAGAGGTTCAAAACAAGAATGCTAATGGACAAAGAATATCATGCTACACACACGTATATTCTTTGAATTTTGAGGAAGTTACACCTTTTATTAAGTAAGTATTCATTTTGCTTTTCTATTTGACAAAGATAATATAGAACTACAATTGTATATACTTATATATGTTGTTTCATTCATATTTTATGAACAATTTACATGTTTGGGTTACAAAAAAGTTACCCAACCATTTTTAACAATCATTTTGATGCGTATATGAAGAATAATTTCATAGTTTGGTTCAATCAATAAGTGAATATATAAAATACATGATAAACTTATATTTTTAATTATATTTAACACAATTTAATGTTCAAAATGGCAATTAATATACTTTATAAGACATAATCGACCAAATAATGTTATTAATATTTTCATTAAGGATTCTGCAAAAGGTCCATTGCACATTGTAAATTCATATAATAAATATTATGTCAACGGTTACAAATTTCACTTAAGAGTGCATGATTCTAATAAAGCAACTAATAATAATGTGGTCTGCATAAAAGGGCACAAATTATATTATTGATGAGAGTGACTGCTACTATCAATTAACTAAAGCTTTAGAGTTAAAGTACCCTGCACTTCCCTATAAGTGAATTATTTTATTCAACTGTGAGTGGTTTTATCCAAGACCAGATGTTAGTATAATAGTTCATAAGCAATACAAACTTATTGATATGAATTATAAAAATAGATTTAATAAGTATGAACCATTTGTGAAGTGTATTATGCCACATATTTTAGCTTAAATGGGACAAGAATGATTGGTAGGCTGTTTATAAAAAAAAAAAAAGCTAGATATGTAGTAGAAGTATCGATTGTCAGCAGTGAAAATTTCTAAGATGATGGCACAAATATTGTAGAAAATGACCTTCATATTGAAGATCAAATAATGAGCTCGAATGATCTAACTAGTTCATTTATTTACATTGATGAGAGTGAAAATGAGGACAATTCGTTAGAAAATGAAAAATGAAACGATGATAATGAGGATGATGATGTTAATTTACATAACATCGATAATGATTAAAGCTAGTTTTATAACCACTCAATTTATAATAATTATATTGTAATGCATGATTTTATGTGAATGTCTAAGCATACATATTTACATATTTCATAGGATGTGAGGGAATGATTGATATCCTAGAAGTATATCAAGGCGAGGTACTACATGATATATTGGTCGGGGTAGACATAGGCCTTCTTCTTCATTTCCTTACATACCACTGTCTGATCAGCCTACTCCATCACTTATGACTCCATCATATGCAACATCACCTTCACATTCTTTGTCTATTTCACCACCAACTGCATTTGTACCATTGCCTACCTATGATACTTCTGTTGTATTAAAATTTGATCCCTCATCCTTTCATTGATCAAGGCTATAGGTTGTTGGTATGAGGTATGTTATAATCATCTCATCCTATATATATATATATATATATATATATATATATATATATATATATATATTTCTAACAATAATCTTATTTGGTTGTATACTATGTAACTTTACATTTTTTATACAGTTTAATCCCAGAAAATAGGTATTCTATCCAAAATTTCTTGATGTTCAAGGTGCATTTGGATTTTGAAGGTTATCCATAAAGACAGTATCAGCAAATATCAAGAATTTTTATTTAGAGGAGTTTAGGTACAATTTATATTTTTGAACTAATATAATTTGTATTCATGTGTTCATATTTTATTTCTTTATATTACATAAGTATTTTATTTGAGATGAAATATGGAGTCCATGGTTAAGATTGCATGAGAGCATACAACTGCTAGGCCATATTCATATATTTTATCTAGTTAGAGACAAAGTGGTCATAGGCCATAATGTGTCTTCCAAGATATATGGGATATGTGACAATAGTAATGGTCTATGCCAAAATTTCAAGCTCGGTTTGCTACATCTTTAAGGAGTAGATGCACAAAGACTACTGACATTGGTACTAGTCCTTTTTGCCATATAGCCAAATCTAGATCATTCCTTAAGCACTTCATGGATTTAGTTAGTTTATTTACTTATCTTTTTTACTTAATAAAATGTTTGGACTAAAGTAATAAAATTTTATTTCATGAGAAAGAATTGAAACATCCACCTATATATTTGAAGCTTTTCAAGAAGACGCATATTAAGAAGGAAAATCAATTTATTCATAAAAAGTCACAGGACACCAATATAAATTAAATAAAATTAGTGCACTATTTCTTATTTGAATAAATTGCAATTATAATAATTTCTATAATATTTCATAATGATTATTGATATTTGTTAGGAGGCGGTGGAGAGAAATATTTATACAGCTACTAGAGAGTTTTGTATAATCTCAAGCCTTAAACATCTACTAGTTGTACTTGTATGCTATTGAGGATACAAGAAGAGCAGAGTGTATAAACTTGGCTCTAAGGCGATATGTAGTGATCCACCTTCTAGCTCTCTCTCAGCCACATCACAAATAGCTTTTAATCTAAATTTGGAGGAGCATGTTAGGAGGTAGGTTTAAGAAGATTTTTAGCATTAGTTTGATACGCGATTTGCTACCATGACAAATCATATGGAACAGACCATGCAATAGATGTTGACTTTTATGCAAAGTTAGAGACCTTCGGTACCAACACCGCCAGCTGCATCTTTTAATTCATAAAAACATAAAAATTTCAATATGCAAAAATTAGACAAAGTTATAGCTACATAATAGTGAAAAAAACCTTCCTAATTAGTGATAATTTATCATTAAAAATCACTAATCTGTCACAAACTAGCTATGGATTAGTCGTCACTAATTCATAGCTACTTTTAATGACAAATTACAAATGAAAAAATATGTCGCTAATCCACTGCTAGGGTTAATGATGGATTTTGTTGTTAGCCAAAGATCACCATCTTTTGTCTGTGTCGTTAATCGAGGCTCGCAACATAATTTGTTGGGTTAGGAACAAAAATTTTTTTCCCCAGCCTGATAAATTTTTATAATTAAAGAACGTGATAAACTAAAGAGAAACTTAATAAAAACCCTAATAGAGAACTAAAATAAGTTCTCCTCTTTTTAAAAATTCAAAAATTCATCCACCATAATGAAAATAAGCCTAATGAATGCTCAAATTTTGCACAAATATACAAGCAGAAGGCCTCCTTTATTCTTGTAATTCTTAGTCCATCTTTTTACTCCTTAGGTATCCCATTATATTAGATAAAATGTATGATCTTTAAGTAGTTGTCCAAGCCTAAATCATGCTCATTAGCTTGCCTTAATGCAACAAAAGCTCAAGTTTCTTGTGCTAGTCCATTGAGTGCATCTCTCATCTTCTTGGCTTTAGCTCTTATAATAGAGCCTCCATTGATGTGCAAAAGATCTCTTGAAGCTTTATTAGCATCTTCATGGTTGTCCTCATCAATATCCATTTCCACAACAACATTGTCATATCTTTTATCCTCCAACCAACTCTAAGTTTCCCTAACACACATTCTTTAACTTCTTTAAAGATAAAAGAGCCAATCATCCTTTAAGAAAATCCTGCTATCACATCACTTGTTTCATTATGAATAACATACCTAATCATAAACTTAACTCAAAAAAAAAAAAATTATAGCATCAACATTTGCTTAAGCCAACCCGATATGATTATCAACTCAATTTAGTGCATTTTGAGAAGGTTAAGCCTTCTTCCATTGATTAAGAAATCTATTTACAAAATTTATAGTATGCCTAGTTGTTCAAGTTTTTTCTTTATCTCTAAATCATATTATTGTGATTATTCCAAAAACTGTGACATGTCACGGGTAGAACACAATGGTCATTCATATTATGACTTATGAAAAACAGGCAGACTTGCTCATAAAATGAGCTCACATCACCAGTGCAAGCAACAACCAATATTATCTAGCCAAGATTCATAGTCAACCAAGATATGAAGGACACGTTTAGTAACATTTAAACAATTAGGACACACCTCAAAAAGGTAAACTCTTTTTGCTCTCAAAATGTCAATTGTTGGCAGACAATCATTGCACACAAACCGCAAAAAATTTCTAACCTTTATAGGAACTTTAGGCTTCCAAAATTTCGGCCAAACTGAGTCTACTTGTTGTGAAAAAAAAAATCCTTATAGCATGTAATCGTAGCTTTTAATAAACTACATCCCTCTTACATCTCTTGCCAAAGTTCTCAAGTCGTGAACAACTTTATCACTCAAAGGAATTTGCAAAATTAGTTGTTTGTTCCTTGTTTGAATTAGTTGTTAGTTGTTAGTATAATTCTCTTATTCCAAAACATGTATTTATTTATGGATACTTGTCATTGCACAAATCTTGGAGTTAATATTAGATAATATATGTTTGCATGTGCATTCACATGCTCATATGCCCTTCTTTAATAAAATTCATGAATTACAATAATAAATGTAAAAAAAAAAAAGTTATCTATTTAATTTTTATCTACAAATTTATTTAGAAAATCATGTTAGTAAGATTTACCCATGAATTGCCAGTGAAAATATAAAATTTAAAATTTAAAAATAATTGTAAATAAAATTACCTTTAAAAAATTATATAGATAGTTTGCTAAAAGATTTAAATAGAAAATATTTAGTATTAAATATTTACCTATAAATTTTTCTGTAAAATATTTTATTAATAAATAAATTTGTCTATAAAATATTTTATTAATAAAATATTTACCTATAGGTTTTCTTGTAAAATATTTTACTATTAAAATTTTATCTATGGAAACAATAAACTGATAATTGCTTGAATTAATTATGAAAATTTTTATTTCCAAAGGTAAACATTATCTACATAAATTTTTTATCAATAAAAATTATTGACTAGCCTAACAACTAGTGATCAAATTTATTGATAATCTATAAGTAAATTACATTTACTTATGAAAAATTTTATGAGGAAACTATGAATTTATTAGTCATCTACCATTATTTGTTATCAAACTGGATACATTTGCATACTCAAGGCGAGACATAACTTTAGAAGTAATATACCCATTGTTAATATCAGGGAGTTATGAGTCCTCCCATATGAATATATCCTTACCATCTCCCATTCTAAATTTATTGCCTACTCGAATGAAATATCTTGTTGCCCAAACACTCTCCATATATGACTAGGATTTAAGTGTAATTGAGCATTACGAAAAAAATATGGAAGGAAAGTGTTCCCTCTTTAACATGTGAGAGACTAAAGACTTTTGCTATTGGAGCAAATGTCAGGGTTGTTTACTCAACATTTCAATATCAAAATCTGTTAATTTTTCGATTCCTTCCCTTCTTATCAATATACAGACTCCCCTAATGCATTCATCTTATATGTTTCCTTTCAAAATTTTATTACCCCACTAGAAGTAATTTATCACTTTGCAAGCTTAGTACAAAGATCAACCAAAGGCAAAAATGCATTCATAGCATAACTAGAAAGAGCTTGAGCTATTGTCTTGAGAGGAATATCCTTAACTACTTGTGATAAAAATTGATAGCTCCACCCCAATAACTATTGCCAAACCTTATGCTTAACAAAACCAAATAACTCCTGGTTACAACATATTATTGAAGGAAGTCCAAGATAATTACCTTGATTGAAAGATACATTACCACTAAGAAGCAAATAAGTAGCCTCTTATCTATTGTAAAAAACATTAACATTGAACATGTTAGATGACTTTTGTAAATTAACCTTTTGACCTAAAGCTTCCTCATAGGTCCTTAAACTATCTTTCAATCTGACAACATTGGAATCTTATTTTAACTAAGGATTTTTATGGTTCTAAAGAATCGAAAAACTATAGGCTAATCCTGAATAGTAGATTATTTTACTCTTATAGCCTCTAAAAGGAAAGAAAGATCTTTAATCAATGGCAATGTTAACCAAATGTGAAAGAATTAGAGTTTTTATTATCAATATACTTTTTTTCATGATTTTTTTAAAAAAAAATGGCTTAAAATTTAAACGTAGTGATGAGTTAATATCTATAGCATTGTTCATTTTTACTTAGCATTTTTGTATAGCATTGTTCATGTTTTTTTTTTGCACATTAACTTTTATATTTTTTTCATTCACTTTTATGTATAATTCTTTCATTCCCTAAATTTTTTGTTTGGATTTTTATATTTTCTTTGTTCACATTTTATATTTTTTATTCAATTTATATATTTCTTGTATTCACTTTATATATTCATAAAATTTACTTTTGAACCATCTTAAAATGTGTGAGCATCAAATTTTAGGCCTTAGGATGCAAGCTCAATGATGAAAACTGTTATACTTATCCCCTCCACAGATGTATGGAGAATATGCAAAAGAAGAGGAGCAAAGGCCCAAGAAAGCCTTAGATCAAACTCTAAACCAAGCCCAAGCCTAACTAAGCCCAAAACCAAAGCATGCCTGCTAACTTTTAATCAGTTGTATAGCCAACCAAGTACTTAGCTATATAGCCAAGTTTAAAACCTTAATCCCTGGAAGGTTCTAGAATTCTACCTTTTGTTAAGCCCTTGGCTATACAAGTAGGTTGTATAACTAACCTCTTAGTTGTATTGATCACTTTGGAGCCTTAATTTCAGAAGGTTCATGACCCTTATTTATTATAGGTTGTGAATGGAATGCAACCAAAGCTATCCTAGCTTTAGTGTACCCTTCTTCCTTTATAAATACCGCTTACTTTGAAGAGGGATAGGAGGCTAGACAACTCTAATTTTACTCTGCTGAAATAAGATCCCATTTAGGAAAGATCCTCTAAACCCCATGTGTAGGAGGAATAAGGTTATAAGGATCTTTTACAATTATGTGTGTATTTCATGCATACATGCATTTTTTTTTTTATCTTATTCATGCATCATACAACTCGTATTTTGCAGCCATCATAGCTCCATCTAAACCTTCATAGAAGAGAGGGGGCAACGAATTAGCTAACAAGAGTAGCATGCTTAGCCCGATCTAGAAATCAAACTAACCATGGAGCTGATTGTATTGCATGAAATCATAGAGAAGATAAAGGCTAACTTAAGACGTACAATAGAAAAAAGCATTACCAAGGAGGTGAATAAGCACCTTAATGAATTTCTAAAAAAGAGTGAAGCAGCTTCCAGTCTAATAAACTAGGAGAAAGCTCCTATAAAGACACTTGAGCCTGTGGTAATTGATGATGTTCTATTAGAGATGAAGAGATGCAATGAAAGTAAGTTGGACAAAGAGGTAGGAAGCACTACTATAATTTTTAATGAACCTATGAAAAGTGAGAAGAAGAGCATTCGATTTAACAATCTTGTTAAACAATAAGAAAAGATCTAAAAGACACTCAACATTAAGGGTCTAAAGAGTGGAACTGGCATTGAAGAGTTTCTTACCTATAAATTCAAGAAACTTATGGCTAATTTCCAAATGCTCGAGCTTTCGAAGTTGATAAGAACTCAAAATATGAAAAATCATATTCATTTATATATGTTAGTTATGAAGACTTCCAAGGTATCAACAGATACTATGCTAAAACTTTTTGAGTTATCATTAAAGGGTTCAACAAAAACTTAGTATTTTAATCAGTCAAGGATAATCAGAAAAGATTGGAAGGAATTGATAGAGGCTTTAAAAGCATTATGCCTATAACTCGAATATGAAGGTCACTCTATAAGATCGAGAATCGTTGAAATTAAAATCTAAAAAAGGTTCCAATTACTATCTAAAAAGATAAAAGGAGATGGCCTTTGAGGCAACCACTAGACCGACTGAAAGATAGCAAGTCTAGATGATTATTATAGGAGCTTTGCTCAATATAGGACTCAGATTAAAGGCATATTAGTGTGTAATTTTAAGGATCTCAGAGAAGCTAGCTTGCAAGTTGAGGAATTGGAGTCTAAATCAAGGAGATAGTATAGTGGAAGGAGAAGTGAACCATCTTAAGCTCAATGAGAAGGAAATTAGATAGCTAACATGAAAGTAGTAAGGGCCTCATGATAGTTCTCTGATTTAGGAGTGCCTTTATCTAAGGGCTTTAAGAGATTATAAAAGAAAGGTGTATCAAGAGTTTATAATGTCAATGCTTATTGTGCCTTCCATCAAAGAGCTAGACATAACATCAATGATTATTACAAATTAAGCATGAGATCTAAGACCTTATTGGAAATAAAACCATTATGCCATTGAACTCGAAAGACCAAATATAAAGCAAAACATGCTTTTAAATTATGGCAAATGTTTCACCCTCCAACCAAGGGACTTTTATGATTACTTATAAAATTCTTATAAGGGTTGCAATAGCCACATTTAAGGAGGTGACTTCTACGAAGACTATAATTGTTGTTTGTGCTATTAATCCATTAGAAAGCTTAGACAATGAAACAAATAAGGTGAAAAGTAGGAAAATGATCAAGCTATGGGATGTGAGTGTCAAAGAAAAGAGAGAGGAATAAGTAAACCATGTAACTAAGAGAGTGAAGTACTATCCTAATAGGGAGGCGCCTAAAAAGCCTAAAATCGAGAAAGAAATGGACAAACCTATGGTGAAGAAGAAGGAACAGGACAACCCTATCTTGAGGCGTAATTAACATTTACCCTTTGAAGTTGCTACATAAGTTTGATGTATCAAACAAGGACCTATAAGCATTAAATAACATTATCCAAATTTACGATGATAGTAGAAGACAACCAACTTGTGTATTCAAGACTATGGAAAAAACTAAAATTATGGAGATGATGGTGGAATTCATAATGCTAGACATTCCCATCACTTTTTCACTGCTATTAGAAACGTCATGGTATCATTCACTAGGAGGAATACCACCTACAATGCATCAAAAGGTCAAGATCCCCTATAAGGGTGAGATAATGATGATTTGTACGAAAGTTCAAGATATTGCCTCAATGTTAAGTATAACTATCTTACATCTCAGAGGTTTATAAGTAGCTAAGGTTATAGGGAAATAGGTTAATCCAAAAGTGATGGATATCATAAAGAATATGAATTTTCTTTTGAGATTGAAACTAGAAAAGAACTCAACAGATGTGTCAAAATTCCTAAAAATTCTTACTCAAACCACTAGAAGAAGATTGGGTTATCATGGAAAAGGATGAAAGCTAATGATAAAAGATATGTACGGTCCTTTGTCTGACTTATTCATGAAAGAAAGAGAGATAATTGGAGAGGTTAAAGAGGAAACCACTGGGGATGATGAAAAACATGTGAAAGATAATTCTATGGATGATCTTGAGAAGGCATTCTTGCATATGCAAGTTAGAGAAATAGGCTATCTTAACTACTAGGATTTACTAGATGAAGAAGGTGAGATGAAGAAGAAAAAGAAGAAAGGTAAGCAGGCTATAAAGATAGGAGGTACTCAGGAATTAGGTTAACCTATGATTTTATATGATCCTCAAACTACTTGGCAATAAAATTACAAGTGGAAAATCACTGATGAAGAGCACTGTCAGTATTTTGAGTATATGCAATTTTTAGACAACAGGTGAAGATCTCAAGAAGAAATCTAGAATGGTAAATCAAGATGCACTCTTTGTGGATCCAGAATGAGGTTACATTGGGTTATGCAAGTTCACTGAAGGGACATACATAGGGATGACCTTGGTAGATATTGACAATATGATTGTGAATTCCATTGAAGATGTAGGTGATAAAATATAAGGTTAGGCGACAAATGTTGAACAGACTAATTTGGATAGGGTAGCGCTTTAGGAAAGATTTATTAAGACTAAGCTAGGGGACGATAAGATGAAGTGGGATTTTAAGGGAGTTGTGAAAGCCATGGCTACCACAGAAGTTGAGAAGAAAGTGAGCTCTAAATGGGTTAGTAATCCAAAAGCTACACTTAGGGTAATTGATGAGAAGACTAAAGAAGAAAAGAACAACAATATTTGTTAAAAGAGGCAGCCTTTTGCTAATACTTCTGATGTTTTTGTCTCTAGTCTTTTCAAAGACGATGATGTATTTATTTCAAAGTTTAAGGTAATGAATAATGAGTTTGCTTACTTATGTGATGTGTTTCCTGATGCTCGTATGTATAACATGCATAATTTCATAAGCATATTGAATATTAATTCTATATATATACAATTGCATTTAATCTTAGTACATATAAAAATTCAAAATTATTACTCATTGCCATTGATGTCACATTGAAGGAATGAAGGAAGTTTAAATAACTACTTAAAAAATAGCAAAGGGTGTTTGCTTGAACATATAAAGATATTCCAAAGGTTGATTGATGGATAGCTTGGCATGGGATTTCAACTTACCCATATATGAGGTCGATTAAGCAAAAGCTCAACAAAATAAGACCAGAGTGAGCTCAATTAATCAAAGAAGAGGTGGCAAAACAATTGAAAGCTAAGTTTCTAAAGATAGTTGACAACCTTGTGTGGATGGCTAATATAATACCAATACTGAAAAAGGATGGAAAAGTATGGATGTTATGGACTAGAAAGACTTGAACAAGGCTTGCCATAAAGATGATTTCCCTTTGCCCTATATTGATGTGCTCATAAACAATGTTGCAACATGTGTCATGTATTCTTTCATGGATGAGTTTTGGAGTAACAATTTAGATCCTCATGGCCATTATAGATAAGTAAAAATGGCTTTCACCAAAAAGTAGGAGATATATTATTTCAAGGTGATGACATTTGATTTGAAGAATGCAGTAGCGATGTACTAGTGAATGACGACTATTTTGTTCCATGACTTGATCAACAAAGAAGTAGAGGTGTATATATATGACATGATGGTAACATCTGAAACAAGAAAAGGACATTTTGAAGCCTTATAAAAGTTTTTGAAGAGATTTGACCAGTACAACTTAAGTTGAATCCTAAGAAGTGTATATTCAGGGTCATATTCAGTAAATTATTGGGACATGTAGTGAGCGATAAGGGTATTAAAATGGATCCATATAAGGTAAATTTCAAGATATGTTTATGCTGAAGACTGAAAAGAAAGTTTGAGGTTTCTTGGGCTACCTACGAGACATTAGCAAGTTTGTAGTAAGGCTCACTCCATTTGTGAGCTAATTTTCAAATTGTTAAGGAAGGACCAACCGATGAAGTGGAATAAATAATGTCAAAGAGCCTTTGAGAAGATAAAAGAATATATAAGCAATCCACTATTGCTAAAACCTTCAAAGCCGAAGAAGCCATTAATTATGTATTTGACAGTAAATGAGAGTTCTTTAGGGATAATGTTGGCATAAGAGGATGAAAGAGGAAATGAACTTGACATGTATTTTCTAAGCATGAAATTACTCTCTTATGAGAATAAGTATAATTAGATATAGAAGACATGTCTAACACTGATATAGTAAGAGCACCTTAAGTGGTTTTACTTTAACTAATGGAATCTTTCTTACGACTCCATCCTTGAGACAACATGGGTCTTAACATTAGTAACGACCCTAAGTTATGGTATGTGATGGGACTAATGGAGGCTCCTTTTAGGCCTTGCTTAATTTTAAAACCTTTAGTCCAAAATAATGGTCATCGAAGGACTAGGACAAACAATGGGACAATACATTGGTATCATCCCTAAGAAATATGGAATTGCCACCTGACTTTGGTCGAGATAATAATCTAGGGAAATAAAATTTGAACCTAATCTAAGTTAATTAGAAGGCTTATTTCATCTTCACCCCATTAGAGATTGGGTTCAAAAATTAGGTATGACTTAAGGAAGAGGTTAGGCAACTCTAAGTCACTCGAATATTATGATTGGCCTTCAGACATCTTTGGTTCACTTTTAATATCATAATCGAGTTATTGATTAGTCTGATTAAAGATCCCATGCATGCTTCTAATGCAATTGAGCCAATCAAATCATGTCATCAATCCAAATGAGAGTAGGATCATGCATCATGGTATAAGGGTCATTATGCGTATCCATACACATCACATATCACAATCATCCATAATCACATGGGATTATGGTTAATACCAAATTCATGGTCTAATCTAAGTAAAAGCATCTACACCTAAAGGAAAAGAATAAGTTAGTGATCAATGCCAAGAAAAAAAAAAGGAAATAAAGGAAATGAATAAAGCACATAAACAAAGCCACATTACCATGTCTCCTATGCAAAGGTGCCTAAGTAAGCATTTAGGTCCATAATAATACATCTCAACATCACATGGAAAGCATTAAAACATTAGAGCATAAGTATATGTATTATGAAAAGTAAGAAATTATAAACATGTAATGTAAAGCATAATGAAGGATCTTTAATGGCCTAAGGCTAAATCAATTCCAAAAATATCCTAAGTTAATGAACCTCTCTCTCTCTTGCTACTCCTAAAAGAGCTAGACATCCATAGGCATTACCAATCATCATAAAGGTTAGAATGCCATTAGCAAAAGGGGAATTGTAAGCCTAAAACACTATTCACTTATTCGAATCATAAGCATAATCATAAAAAGGGCTCTTAAGATATTCAAAACTCTAAGTCCCTCACTTGGTCACTATCCTAAAGTAATAAGAACATAACCATAATTGTCATTAAACTAAAATGGAAGAATACAAGCATTAGCACAAAATGAAACATGAGAACCACTTCAAACTTATGAAAACTCCATTTTTGAAATGAATAGGGGTCCTAAGCCATTGGGTCTCATCCTATTCTACCATTGGAGTCACAAAAGGCCATAAAAAGTTACATTGAAAAAAAGAAATCCGAGAAGGGAAAATAAAATTTTCCATAAAATTGGTATAGGAAAATAAGGTGGTACAACCTATTATTGGGGTTTTATAACCCAATTTTTAGGCTATACAAACTGCATTTAAGTATGTACAGCCTCAAGTTCTTGGATTTCTAAAAAATAGAAAAAAATAAGAAGAAAAAGAAGAAAGGGGAAAAAAGAAAAAGAAGAAAGTGGGAAGGCAGTCTCCCAAGATGCATTTAAGTGTTCTCTTACGCTTAAAGTCTCACAAGTTCAACACTTTCCTCTAAAATGCTTAGGGAATGCACAAAATACAAAGATTAGGCCTTCTTCTACCTTAGGAATGAGTTAGAATTTAGGGTTTTTATGCTAAGTAGTGTTTAATTATGACTTTTGATAGAGTTTTGTTAGGGTTGTCTAAGCCTCACCCCTTCTTCAAATGCGAGGGATATTTATAGGTAATGGATGAGTGCACAGAGCCAAAAATGGTTTTGATCATAACTTATCTTTATCTAATCATAAAGATGGAGATGGATCTCTTAGAATTAGTGTTTGTATACGTGTTGTACAACCATAAATGGATTATACATCCATCTGTCAGGGTTGTACAGGCCAAAGGTTTAAGGGGGGACTAATTCCATAAGGTTATGAGGTTAGGATTTAAGGAAAGGTTGTATAGTCTAGTATATGCGCAGCATAATCCTAATTATTGGGTTGTACAACCCTACTTAATTGGTTGTATAACCCATTTACTTAAAGATGTGATTATGGGCTTGCTGTTGGGCTTTTGGTTTTAGGCTTGGCTTTGGGTTTCTCTAAGGTTTCTTAAGGCTTCTATCCCTTCCTTTGATAATTCCCCTTGCATTTTAGGAATGTATTCAGTGATTTTCATCATCGAGCTTTGCATTTAGAGGCCTAGGATTTAATGCTTACATATAGGCCATGAAGAAGTTGAGGCACTATTTCTAGTCATAATCTATTAAAGTGATTGAAACTCAATCTAGTTAAGTATTTGCACAAGGCCCCTTCATTAACTAGCAAATTAGCAAAATAGTTAATGCATTTGATAAAGTTTGATATTAAGTACGTAACCAAGAAGGCAAGTAAAGGTTGAGCGATTGCAAAATATTTTAGCTCAATAATTGCTTATGGAAGGTGAAGTTGAGCTTTGGGCTAGGAGCAATTGAGCCTCAAGGTTGAAGGATGTACTTTTATAGAGTAGTGAATAGGAAAAGGGCCAGTATGAGAGTAGTCTTGGTATCACCAAAAGAAGAGTTAAATCCAATGGCTAAGAAACATGGTTGAGTATGAGGCTTATGCCCCCATCTCTCCTTTCAGACCCTTAGGGTATTCTTCACTCTCTAAGCATCTCTGCACATCATAGTACCATGGACAATTTTTTATAAACACTTATATCACTTATTTATCAATGTAACATAATGTTGTGAATCTAAGTGTGATCAATGGATTCATTGGCATCTTCTTCAACCTATCCTAAATATAAATCAAGCAATGGCTCATAAAGTGCTAAGGGCATTAGTTAGCCCAAAAGGCATAACTAACCACTCGCATAATCCATATTTAGTTTTAAAAGCAATTTTACATTCATCCCCCTCGCACATTCTTATTTGATGACAACCACTTTTTAAATCAATTTTTGAAAACATGCATGCACCATGCAATTCATCGAACATGTCAACTGACCTAGGAATTGGATGTTTGTATTACGTTTTATCTTATTAATTGTCCTACAATCAATACACATACACTAAGAACCATCCCTTTTAAATATAAGCAATATTGGAATGACATACGGACTCATGTTTTCCCTAATCAACTCTTTCTCTATAAGCTCTTCAACTTGCCCTTAAAGTTCATTTATCTCCTTGAGATTGCTTTTATATGTTGGTCTATTTGGGAATTTGAGAGCTCAAAATAAAGTCAATTTGATGTTCAATACCTCTTAAGGATGGTAATCCTTTAGGCACCTCTTTCGAGAACAAATCCACACTATAAAACATCTAGGAAGAAATTTGGTTAGATCACTACCAAAAGAAAAAAAAGATAAACCAATTCTTTATACAAAAGCATAGCCATGGGTGTTTTGGCTAGTAAAGCTTTCCTTACAACTCTCTCCTTTGCTTATAAGCTCTTTTTCACACTCTCTTTTTGCATGCCCTTTTCTTTTCTTTTCTTTTAGACATCCCCTCTTTGCTCTCCTTTTTCTACTCTAATCTTATGCCCCTCTTGGATTTTCTCACAACTCTCCTTTTGTTATGATAATTCTTTTTCTTGTTTACACAGTTTCTCTCTCTCAAAATTTTTTGATCTTCATAAAATTAGGAAGCGGATAACTAAGATAATATAATATGTTTGCTCCAAAATTAAACTCATATACATTAGAAAACCTATCATATTTTGCCATTCTATCATATTGCCATGGATGTTTTAAAAGCATGTGACTAGCTTACATATGAAGAACATCACATAAAACCTCATCCTTCTACTTGCCCACAGAAAACGCAATCCTTACTTACTCGATTACTTTAATCTTACCATATTCATTTAACCATTCCAAATGATATGGCTTTATTATCTTTTAAAGTTGGCAATTTCATCTTTTTCAATAAGGTAGTTATTCGCTACATTAGTGCAACTACCACAATCAATTATAACAAGACACAAGTTGTCATTAATTCTTCATCTAGCAAGAAAAATATTTTCCCTTTATTTTTAAACATCCTTAATTTTGGCAGTTAAAGTACGTCTAGTCACAAAAATATCTATACTTGTTACCTCATATCGATCTTCCTGATTAACATCACTAGCATCTTTTAATGGAGGCATCTCGAGGTTAGTTTCATCACCATCATCTTCATTTTCATTTCTAATTTTGCCATCCCTAATCACCATGCTCCTTTTCTTAGGACAATCACATGTCATGTGTCCTCTTCTTTAGTACTTAAAACACATAATTGAGTTATTCTTATTATGTTTGTTAGATTTGGCCTTAGGTGGAAAATTATTCTTCCTTCATTCCTTTTCATGTGGTTCAGCTTTAGGCCTACTAATGGGTTTATTACCACTTTTAAATTTGTTAGTACCAAAAGAAGAAGTGAAATTGGGCCTATAAAGCTTACCACTTAGTTATTTCTCCATCTTAAGGGCATTGTGGTACAAGTCCTCCAAACCATTATAAGGGTACATCTCCACTTGATTTGCAATGTCTTTATTGAGCCCACTAAGAAATCTTGCCATTGTTTGATCCATAGTCTCCTCAATTTTGGCCCTAGTCATGGTAATTTCTAGTTCTTGATAATATTCTTTTACAATCCTAGTCTCTTGTACAGGCCTTTGTAATTTATTATGTAAAGCCTAATAGTAATGGCTAGGTACAAATCTCTTTCTCATGACCCTTTTTATCTCTACCTAAGTACAAACAGGACCATCCCCACATCTTTTCCTAGAATACATAATTTGATCCTACCATATAAGAGCATAATCTACAAATTCAACAACTATAAGCTTAACTTTCTTTTTTTTTCATTATAATTATGACAATCAAAAATAAAATCTACTTTCTTTTCCCATGATAAATAAGCCTCAAGATCACTCATGCCATTGAAAATAGGAATCTTCATCTTGATGCCACTTAGATTGTCATCTTGCTTGTTTGATCTTTAGGAATTATCATCAATGGACTTGCCTTCCTCCCCATCATGCATGGGCTTTCCAAGCATTGTAGCCCTTGAGTTGGTCCAAGTTGAATTATAATTAGAGGCGAGTTGCATGCTCCTAAATTGCTCTCTTACTTCTTTCAACTCCTTTTGCACCAGGGCTAATGAATCTTGCATTGCTTTCATAAACTACTTTGACACTAAATCTCCTTTAGGATTTGCCATGTTTAGCAAATAATAAAAGAAATCCTCACTATACACTCCTTCACTATTTACACTCAATAGATAGCACTCACACTCATGTTTAACTCAAAATAGACTTCTACGCTCTTTGTTTGATCCTTGAAATATTTAAGACTTGTATTCAAGTATACAGGTAAGGAACAATCCAACCTTATTCATATAAATTATACTTCATTTAGAACATTCACTTAAGCCTTATAACATTCTTTCCTTGAGGAACATCAACTAAATCCTATGTTGAATTTTTCTCATTAGCTTGCATCTCCTCTATCATAGCAATTTGCCACTTTAATTGTTCTACAAATTCCTCAAATGAAGTTGGATTAGTTATTAATAAAGCAAAGTCACATGAATTATAATTTTTTGTTAAAGGTCTAACCTTTTTAGGTGATGTTTCACTGCATTTGAAGGAGTTGGAAAATGATGAATCTAAATTTACTGGACTTGATTTATTATTGTCACTAGGTGAGGAAGGAATTGAACTTAAAGGGGATGGAGAATTCAAACTTGTAGATGATGACAATTATGTTTGTTCAACGTCCAAATTTATGGGAACTTGATTATCAATGCCTCCCTTGTCAATATTATAGTTTTAACATGCCTCTTCATCGAACACAATGTTATTGCTAATTATAAATTTGCCATTTATAGGATTATATAGATGATATGTTTTGAATTGAGGACTATAGCCAATGAAAATGCATTTTTCATATGTTTGATCAATCTTAGAATAAGAATTAACCAAAGCATAAGCTACATCACCAAAGATTTTTAAGTGGCTTACCCAATAATTCTTACCTCTTTATGTTTATATGAATTGAGAACGACCCCTTGTTGGAGAGATATTCAAGAGATATACCAATGTTGCTACTGTTTCTCCCAAAAACTAATTTGGAAGCCCTTTTGCCTTCAACATACCATTTCCTCCATTATACAATTTTTTTCATTTTGCAATTCCATTTTTTTATGGCATGTATGGTGTTGAAAGTTCCATGCATTTGCCATTGTCATCACAAAAATTGATGAAATCATTAGATAAGAATTCATTGCCATGATTTGTTCAAAGTGCTTTTAAGCTTCTCCCACTTTGCTTCTCCACTAATGCCTTAAATTTCTTAAAAAAGGTTTCCAATTGAATTTCAAGAAATAAAACCATCTCATATGGCTACAATCATCTGTAAATAGCAAAAAATAATGACTACCTCTAAGTGACTCAATTTTTATACGCCCACACAAATCAACACGTAGGAGTTCAAAGGCCTCCATGATTTACAATAGGAAATAATTTTCTACTTTGTTTCCCATAAACACATCCTTCATAAAAATATAAGTTCACCAATTTTCAATAAGCTAATAATCATTTCTTTTTTAACTGAAGTTTTAGACAATTCACATTAAAATGCCTAAAATGTAAATTTCATAATTTAGCCTCATTATTCTCTTAACAACTAAGGCTTCACCCACCATATTTAAAACATCAAGAGAAAACATTTTGTTTTGTGTCATGAACATTTGAAAAGGTCTGGCTCAAGTTTTTTTTTAATTAATGATAGCATATGAATCATCATCAACCATAACCTTATATCCACTAATCATTAATTGTCCAACACCTAACAAGTTATTAGCTAAACTATACATAAACTGAAATTCATAAATAAGTTTAACATCACCTTATAAAGTTGTGATGGCAATTATGTCTTTCCCTTCTACTTGAATTTGCTTATCATCTTCAAGTTCAACTTCTCATTTTTATGACTCATCAAGCTCTTTGAATAACAACTTTGTCTCAAACATATGTTTGGAGCATTCACTGTCCCCAACCATTTAGCATATTTTGAATGGGTGAATAGGCCATGAAGAGGTTGCTTTCCTCTTCAATCTTCTGTAAAATTTGCTTTCTTCTATTCTTTCCTATATTTGGTCCAACAGTTTGTTTTTTGTGCCCTCTTTTGTTGCAACATATGCATTAGATGGGGTTCTTGTATTAATGTGATTCACCAAACTAACCTTTACCTCTGGCACAACCTCGACCATAAAATCCACCTTTGTCTCTACCTTTGCCTCTTCAATTTTCTAACTTTCCCTTGAAAGAAGACTCATTCTTCACTTGAAAAGTCTTTTCCTCAATCTTTTCAAATGATTTGCTAAGCCTATCTTCACGAGTTAGTGGGCATCAATTCATCAAAGGAATAATTGGATAGATCCTTTAACTCTTCAATTGTTGTAATAACATGATTAAATTTTAAGGTTAAACTTCTTAAAACCGTACACACAATTGTCTCATTAGTATCACTTTCACCATAGCTCTTCATATGATTGACTAAACCATACACCCTAGATAAAAAATTCTTGCATAAACTCTTTTTCCTACATAACCAACATTTCAAAATCGCAATAGAGTTTACAATTTTATAGAAATTACCTTTTTGTCTCCCATGCACTCTTGTTTTAGAGTCTTTCATGCCTTACGAGATGAAGTTGTTGCAACAATTCTGATAAATATTTCATCATCAAGATCTGAAAAGAGCCTTAGAGTCTTTTTTATGATTCTCTCACAACTATTGATTAGGCTTGACTGGTTGCCTATTTTCAAACCTATTCTTTACGAATTCCCATATCTCTCGAGACTTGAAGATAGTTTTCATCTTGAGACTCTAAAATGATAATTAAATTAATACATCACAAATTTTATTTTTAGCATTTTAAATTAATTTGAATAATTTTAGTAATGTGGTTTATCCTTTCTATGTTTCAATTTCATTAAAGATTTTTTTAATTAAGTCACATGTTAATTAAGTCATTGAATTGGACCTAATTGAATTAAAATAATTCTCATTAAATCATTAATATACTGCATTACTAATTTTATTTTATGTATCTTAAATTAAATTTTGAATATTCTTCATTAATGTGGTTTATTCTCTACATCTTTTAACTTCATCAAAAAATGTTTTTAATTGAGCATTGAATTGAACTAAACTAAAATAATTTTGATTTGTCAAAGTATATTTAGTATATTTTAAATTTAATTTGACAATTCTTTTTTAGCTTTATTAGAAAATTTTAATTATGTTAAATGAGCCATTAAATAGAAACTAATTGAATTGAACTAATCTATTAATGATGAAGAGAAACATGAATGTTCTATTTTTTTTTCTTTTAATAAATATTTTAATTAAAATCTTTTTCATTACTTTATAAACATTTAATTTAGTTATTGAGTTATTGAGCTAGAATTGAAATTGATAATTTTGTGAATTCATTGACTATCTATGTGTGATTAATACAAATTAGATTGCTTTAATGAAATCATGAGCTAAGTTGCTATTGATGAAAAGAATGAAGTTAGTTTTTTTTTTTTTTTACATGTTATAGAAGTGCTAATTAAAATTGTTTAATATTTTCTTAAAACTTGTGTGTATTGGAATATTTGGAAATAATTTTGTGAACCCACTCAATATTTGTATGTATAATTAAACTAATAAGATTGAGTTATCAACAAAACAATAAACTAGCATGTTATTGATGAGAAGCATGGAACTATTATTTTTATGGCATGTCATAGATGTGTTAGTGAAAAGCTTTTTTTTTTTTTATGTTTTCTTAAATCATATGCATGCAACATTTGTGCGCATTAAGTTGCTTGGAAATAATTGTTAGCTCACTAAATGACGTTGGAGGCAATGGTCCAAGTAACAAAAAATAATATCCTATGGAGTACATAGGCATTGCATTTTCTCACAAGTAGCAGTAACGAAGTCATTTAGAAGCTGCAAATCAAAACCTTATATGCTAAGGGAAAAACAAAAAACATAAGGAAAAAAATCTAGTGAATGGCTAAACATTACTATTTGAGAGCAATAATCTAAATAATAGGGATACCATATTGTAGGAACCACACTCACCCACACAAAAGACAACTGTTTTCCACCTTTAGAAAAAAAAATCAATAGTTATTTAAAAACCTTAAATTATTATACAAATAACAAAATTACTCTCAATTGGCTCATTATTTTTGCCCTTATTGTTCAATAAATTGAAAAAATCACCCTCATTTGACACTATACGAAACATTGTACCAAATCAACACTCATTTATGTAATATCATATATTACTTAGTAAAGTAGCCCACGGGATGCTGCAAATCAAATTCATTTTAGGTTCTTTTATTTTATATAATTTGTTTTATTGATGTATAAATTTTAATGATATTGTTATAAACAAATGTAGGAATATACTATATGCATTATGAAAGAGAAGACTAGAAGAGGAAGAGGTTGAGGATGCTACTAGGAACTGTAGGGTCTCCAAGACGGGCATTGACATGCATTGTTCTGAGTGTGGTGGAAAAGGACATAATAAAAAGAAGATGTCCTAAATCAATTGAGGAACAATTTACTGAAGGGAATACATAAGTTGTAACTTCTAAAAAGGATAAGTTTTTTGTAACTATGTACTACTCATATATACTTGCACATATATACATTATAACATTGCATTTTATTTTTTTTTGTTATATCTAAGGAGTAAGAAGAAAAAAAAAATGATGGTATTCAAAGTTTAAATACTTAAAAAAAGGAAAAAGTCAATCATATGACATGTATTGTTAAATGGATGCCTATGTATGTATGATATGCAATTGTATGAATGTGAATTATGTGTGGCTTATAATATGCAATTGTAATAAACTAAATTGTGTCTAAATTTTCTTACAAGAAGTATTCAAATGACTAATTACTATATTTTAATTCTCATTTCAACGTTGTTCTTGATGCATCAAGATTTCTAAGTTCACCTGAAGTGGAAAAGTATGATGACATTGTAAAGCAATTAATGACTTAGCCACCATAATCACAAGTTGTGAATCTTTCTCAATAGGATCAAGATATGGAAATAATCATTAAAATTATTATATAATCTAGCTCAAAGGAGGAGGACGTCATTATAATCAATAAGGTCTTATTTCTAGATCTCTCATTTTCCTTTTTAATTTTTTTTATCATAATTGTTATTTATTTATATGGAAGGAAAGCAATGAGTTCAAAAAGGTAAAGAAAACTAGAGCATTATCTAACATATATGACAATACAAAAATTACAGCATCCAAGCGGATGAATAAGACACATATTATGGCACATAGGCCAATTACTAGAATTTATGAAGCCTTAACAACTAAAAAGGTAGGAAAAATCAATGTTGAATCAAAGGAAATAGTTATAAGAGCCAAACCTCTAGTAAAATGTAAGCAAGCACTTCTTGATCCCAAGAATGCCAGCCACAGAAATCTCTATATAAAGCATGCAATTAGAGTAGAAACACATCTAGTAAATACTGTAAAGAGGATTACAAAGCAGTAAGAAGATGTAATCATTTCGCATCTAATCACTATATAGCAGTAAGAATATGCAATCATTTCAAATCTAAGCATAATAGAGTAACAAGAAAATGAGATGTTAACTCCTTCAAGTCTAAAATGCTATAAGAGAAGATGAAGATTTTTTTGTTTGTAGCTACAATTTTTGTTATCCAATTATACATTGCATTTAGGATTTTAATTAATCTATGTTATTGACTCCATGATGCTTGAGAATTGTGTTCTATGGGCATATGTGATGTTCTGAACCTTTTATACCATTAAAGCATTGTGTATATATCAAAGCATTGTGTGTATATATATATATATATATATATATATATATATATATATTGAAGTAGGGGACTTCTTAGCATACTAGGTTTTTATTGCCCACTTTTTTGGGTAGATTATGATGTTAAAAGCATCACTATCACACATTATTTTGTTTTTCCAGTTCATGATACAAAAGCAAAGGCATTATTTTATTATGGACAATATATTTTAATGCAATGATGTTATTTATAAATAGTTAAATGCAATATTATTTCTTAATGGTATTATGCAACTATTTTAATATCAAATTATCATATAGAGCTATTGTTTAGAGGTATACTTATTATCAAAATCAAACTATTAGATTCTTATTATTAATATCAAACTACTACATATCAAGATAGCTTATTACGTTTAAAGTTATTGAGCAAAGTAGTAGTAGTAGTAGTAGTAGTAGTAGTTGTTGTTGTTGTTGTTGTTATTATCATCATCATCATCAAACTATGATCTAGAGAGTTATTCGAAATAGTAAAAATGGAATTATGTTCTTTTATTATTGTTATTATTCTTATTATTAATACCAAACTATTACATATTACTAGAAATCCATGAAAACAAAGAATATTTATATAAATTGAAAAGTAAAGAATATTTATATATAAATGGAGAATATAAATTGTCTGTCATTTCAACATTCTAAATTGCATTCCTTTTGCAATTTAAAGTACATTAGTAAAATAGATTAATTAAACCAATACAAATATCCAACATATATGCAGGGCTACAACACCACTCTAGTTTTAAATGCATTTACTAATATCATCCCAAAAATAAAAATGGCAAACACTAAAAACCACCGACAACAACTTTTCCCATTCTTTTGCTTATAAGCATCATCAAATTCCATTTTTTCTCCATTATGTTCATTCGACAATACTGGTCTTCCTACAAAATCATAGCCACTATCATAACAATACGTCTGAATAAAAGAAAATATAATTGAAATGGATGTCAACACATTGATCATATTGACAACATAAATGATGATAATCTTAAGGCTAAAATCGATCTCTACATATTGTAACTAGCTTAGGCTTTAGTTTGGAAAGGTCTAAAGAGTCCATAGCTCATATGAACACCCAACTATAATCATTATAATAAGGCTACCAAAAACAATCCTAACCAATAACTGACCATCCTCCTTCCTTGTTCCTAAACATGTTATTGATCTGAATGCAGAATACCATCATTCAAAATGCAATCCAAACTAGTACCAGTAGCCTCAAGATTACCAATCACTTATATGTTGCAAACTCTTATGTATAAATGCAGGCAAATGACTTGCTTAAGACAAAATAGTCCAGTAAAACATGATAATTTTACATCATGCATAAAATGCTAATGTATAAGAATAAGATTTTTGAGCCTAAATACAAAAATTGAGATATAGTCTTGTTACACTTGGCAGGTATTTGACTATCAACTAGATAATATATGCTAAGTCAAACTCATCGATTATGACAAATGAAGCTCTAGCTCAGCTTTTTACATCATTTAGTGAATTAGCTTCCCCTTTTAAAAGTTTTGTTATAGCAACATTACTATCATCAATGACCCTTAACTATGAAAAGGAAAGAAAAGGTCAAAGTAAGAGAAGCTTACAATCTTCACTAATGAAATTAAGCACATTCACTAGTGAAATTAAGCAAACAATACATGTGCACATCATTCAATTATAACAACAAAACTAAACCTGAACTGATAGAATTTCAACTAATTTGGTAAATATTTTTAATTTTTAATTCGATTATTTTTCTAGATATCTTCAGTTTTTAGTTTAATTATCTTAAAATAATACTGAAATAGTTGAAATATCCATTTTTTATTAATTAATACATAATTTATGATTTTGCAAATGTTATATCATTGAGAATTGCTAATATATAATATTTAATCATATTAATAATATACAATTATAATTATAATTTAATTCATAATATAAAATATTATTATTTTAAATTATAGATAATGATAATTTTAGTTTAGTTAAAATCATCAGAGTATGGATTCATTATGTAAATACATCAAGGAAAAAAAAAACTATATGGCCCATTAGAAAAATAAGCCATATATTAGGAGGAAAAAAAAGAATTTTTATCAGTGCTCAAATTAAATAAGCTTTGTCTTTACCAAACTTAAGGTCAGCAAAATAAGCTAAGTTGGACAAACATAATCAATGAAGTTAAAGGGGTAACTTCAAACCATATATATGTCAAGACATCTTTTCATAAAACTTGGTGCAAGTGCACCATAAAAGAGCATAATGAAACACAAATTTTCAATCTATGGTCCTATTGAAATTAATTTCAGAACATTCCATTACTTTCTACTAAAAATGCACCAAGTTGTTAATAAACAAGGAACGACAAACTAAACAATATTATTTTTTATATGTTTGTCCTTTTGGATATTAACATCAACCTACTTTTTTGGTTATTTCAATAAAACACCATTAGGTAGGACAAACACATGTTGTTCCTATCTAAATAATTTCTTTTGATTTTGTCAATATTTTCCTTGCTCTTCCATATGAGTGATAAGGCATAATAGTGCATAATATTACTTTTTATATGTTTGTCCATTTGGATATCAACATCAACCTTTTTTTTTTTTTTTGTTATTTCAATAAAACACCATTGGGTAGGACAAACACATGTTGTTCCTACCTAAATAATTTCTTTTGATTTTGTCAATATTTTCCTTGCTCTTCCATATGAGTGATAAGGCATAATAGTGCATATTTTAATTGTGGTGAATTTTCCTATTTTGTGCTTAATTTTCAATTTTAGTTGAATTTTATATTCAAGAAATTTAAATTCGATATTCAAGTGCATTAAAGGTGAAAAGGGGTGATTAGACATCAATTTACAAGATTTTTCAATTTTTGGGAAAAAAAATGAATATAGTTTTAGCCAAAAAATTTGCAATAATAAGGTGTGGACACGACTTGCCAATCTAAGCATTACGAGTTTAAGAAAACAAAAAATGAATTTTTAGCCTTATTTTCATACAAGATCTTATCTTATTTTGGAGAATTGACCTAGGAGATTTACCTTAGATATCTTTTTTTAATGTTTTGGAAATTAAGAAAACAATATCTTTAAATTTTAAGAGAGATTTTTAGGAGATTTGAGCAAGATCTTTTCTTATTTAGGGACGATTTTCTCTTGTATAAAATATGAAAGAGAAGAACGTGACTAAGGGGAGAAAAATGAGTGCAATCAACCTTAACTAGAGACATTTTCTTCTTCCATTGCCAACCAATGAGTTATTCATTTCTTCTTTTTAGTTTTATTTCTTTCTTCATGAGTTAATTTTCCAGTAATTAACGCTATGAAAAGCCTTATCACAACAATGAATATATTTTTTTTTAATCAAAATCTTTTTATTTTCATATTGTCCATGAATTATTGTGCTTAATGCTTTTGTGAGTGTAATCATCTCTTGATTGTTGTGGGTTATGTGAATGAATTGGACAAGGATTTTGCATAATTAACTAAATAATTCAGGTTATGAATTGAATAGCATATAGTGATATATACACACAATTCATCTAAATTTATAGGTTTTTCATGAAGCTTAATGCTTTTTTCATCTCGAGAAATTTATAGAGAAATCAAAAAATTACGTTAATATATCATGAGAGGGAATATTAGGCAAATTTAGGAAAAATCTAAGTGTATGGAAATAATAAATTATCTTGGCTGAATTTAATTAATGAAAATCCATTGGAGTGATTAGGTGGACCAATAGTCTTAGCTCTTGGATTGTCCTCATAATCAAAGGTTAACTGTAGTTTTAGTACTTATTATGTTTAATTTTCATGGGAATGATATCTTTTACTATTTGATAACTAATGCACTTACTAGGACCATTAAAATTTCAACTATCAATGAGACACAAAAAACTAAGTTAATGATCTAAGTGACCCTTTACTTTAATGGGAAAACAAATCTATAAAGCAACTTATGTCAGCCGATAGAAAAATAACTCGAAAAATAGTTTTGAAAGCTCAACATTCACAAGGTATATGTATCCAAAAATAGTCAAGCCATGCTTTTGAAAAAAAATAAAGGACAAAAGAAATGTTAAAAAAAATATATTCCAATGTAAAGGATCAATTGTGTTCAACTGTAGAAAAATAGTCTTACATTATTGCTTTCCAATTTTTATCTCCATTCCATTGGAAAACTACACAACATGTTCTTAGATAAAAAAATGGAACTGAAAAAAAAAAAAAAAAAAGAGAGCCTATTTCCCCATTACTAAACAGTCTTGAAAAACTAATTCCAAGTTATTTGTTTGAAAACTTTTTAAATTTCAACGCTAAACTTTCCCTTTTTTGTATCAATAAAAAAAGCCTTATTTTTCATGATTAATTAAAGAGTATATGCTTCTAATTAATTTAAAACCAAACTTATAACCAACATTGAGAAGAGAGATGAAAAGAAATGCCACCTTATCAATCCTAAAGAACACTCCAACTATGCAATCTTACGATTAAGAATACTTTTGAAACAATGTCTTAGAAAGCCAAGAGAACTGCCTTGTCCCATAAGAGACAGAAGGAAAAAGAATTTTTAATAACTATTATGAGCATCTCTCCATAGTAATAGTAAAAAACAACATTTCTAAAGTCATCAAACACATTCCTTTGAACATAACATAGTTAAAGAATTGTAGAAAAACTACCTTCGATTGTAAGATAATGTGATATCATCCTAATATGTACTTCTACAATCATAAAACCATAACCATTCTATTATTAGAGATCATCTTAGCTAGGGTTGTCTAAATCACAAGTTGACTCATACAAATTTATGAGCTAAAGTCATGTAAATGATTTAATGTGTACATAAAATTGAATTTATGGTAAAATAAGAATGAAATCAAATGTTGACTCAATAAACGCAAAAAATCACAAGTTACTTCATGATTTTATTGAGTTCAATTTACTCTCATAAAAACGCATATTTTGTAACAAAAACAGGGCATTTTGATTAAAAGAAGAAAACATAAAGCAATAAGAAATCAATTTATTAATTTTTTTTTCAATGATTTCCTTCTTTGATTTGTGAATTTTTCTCTCTTCTAAAAAATTTTCAATTTGGTGTTTCTTTTTTCCTTCACTACTCTCTTCTTCTTCTTTGTTGCTTTCGGCTCGCTTTTTCTTCACTGGTCTTAAATCACTTCTCCTTTGCTACTCCTACTCGGATCTTTAACTATTTTACTCTGCTTCAAGGACATATAATATTGGCTTGGCTTGTTATTGGTTGAGTCAAGGTATGTATTATTTCTTTCCCTTATTCCTTGAATGGGATAATCATTATTTCATTTTAATTATTTCTTTCTCTTGTTTTTTGAATGGGATTCACAAAAGGATGTCATTTCAGTTCATTGCCTTGGTCAATCATTCTCGTTGCTTATTGAATTTTGTTTTGTGGATTAAATTCTATGAACAACTATGTGAGTTATACGAGTTTTGATTATTGGATTTTGCTTAGTAAATGCTTTGTTCTTCTTATTTTTTTCTAATTTTTTGCCCATGCTTTTATATGATTTTCCTATATTTTTCTCTAATTTTCCCCTTTTTTGTTGTTGGAATGCTCCATTTTTCCCCTTTCAATTGCTTGTTGCTCTATTTTCTATTGCTAAGATTGTACATTAATTATTAATTGCCAATTGACTAATCCTATATAACTAAAATTGAAACAACTACTACTATTGGAGAGTATAGTTTTACACAAAAAAAGGGGCTTTTAGGTTAGCCTTAGATAGTTCAGGTATACTGAGTAGATTGCAAAATAGTTTGGACTCCAAAATTTAGAGTTATTTTCTTTTCTTTGGACATCTCAAGTATCCTAAGCTCTTATGGGGCCTACTTTTGGGATAGAATTGCTCAAATTGATAATTACTACAAATTTTTGGACCACTCATTAATAGTCAAACTAATTGACTAAAATTGAAACAAATCTCAATGATTGAAATATGTAACAAAAATTAAAACAAATATCCAAAATTAAAGCAAAAGTTTGGCCAAAATTCAAGCAGCCAAAGAATGGACTGAGCAACCAAAAAAACAATAAGTAGCCAAAGAGTATAAAATAATAGGCATCAACCTAAATGAACATCACACAATTTTGAGGCCCATTAGATTTTTCTTTTTGTTTCATTTTCTTGATGAAGTTGAGAACCATTAGATGTTGAACATAACTAAGTGGCCTTGAAAAAATCTTCCACCAAGCAAACCCTCTTCAACCAAGTCCAACTTAATAATTAACTCACTCAATAAGAGGTCTAGCATGGAGAGAATTACTTATTTTTAAAAAAGATGTTTCAACTATGTTTATATATAAAATTGTATAGCAAAAGTAATATGCCACCATCCTTGCAAAGTTTGATGATCACTGAAATTGTTGTTTTTCCTTCAATAACCTCTCAAGTTTGGTTTGATGTTGTTTATTCTCCATTTGGTACTATTTTTTCACATCATCTAATAAGTCCTTCCATTCCAAATTTGCATAATGGACCTTCCCCCTCTCAAAAACATAAATATTCATTCTAGGGTGAACGACCTACTTGGCTCTTCAACATTTTTTGGAAGGCCTCATAAGAACAACTTTAACTCTTTAGCTAAATAAGGCTCTAAACGATGGATTAGTAGGCCTATTAACTCCTAATTCTAGTTGAGATCAGAACATGTAACTCATGCATGATTTACAAAAAAAAAAAAAAAAAAAACAATTACATTGGTGAATGTTATAAAATTCCCAAATCCAAAATGAAATCCCTAAATCCCCAATTTCTAAACTTCTAATTTCTCTCATTTTAATGTCCCAGTTGAGTAAAATTGATCATTGTCATTGAACCATCCCCATAATTGATCGATCAAAATGCCTTCCTCATCTCGATCGACAACAATCTCCTCACCTTGATGACCTTTACCTAGAGGAAGACTAGAACTTGATTTTGTTCTTACAGCTTTAAAGCACCAAGATGGGTATCATGGTCTATGGAAAAGCCCTAAAAGGTGATTTTATTTGTGTATAAATTACAAGGTATGTGTATGATATTGATTATGCCATTTGAATGTAATGAAATTTTTTTTATATTAATTCAAGTATGATAATATTTTGTAGAGGAACGAATGTGATTTTTTTGAGTGGCATGATCAAGTATTCACCCCTCAAAGTGTTGATATGATAAATGAATTGACAATTGAAATAAGAAATTTGAGGAATGAAGAGGCTGGGGTTAGTAATGTTGAGTTTGATGAGATGGGGGCTAATATTGAAGAGCTGAAAGGTATGAAAATGGAGTTGGAAAAGGCGAACCAAAAAATTACAAGTCAACAAAGGATGATGTGGTTAGTGATCTGGGCTATATTTGTTTATAAGATAATGTATTATGTGATGAAATAGGATTTAGGGATTTATTTTAAGGAGTTTTTTTCAATGTAATGAAATAGTTAGGTTTGTTAACTAATAATGTATTTGAACATTGTAATTGAATGAGAAGATATTATTGAATGAAAGTAGTATTCTTATAACAATATTTTCATCACATTCTCATTCTCATTTGTATACTAAGTGAAATATGATCATATGTAAATGTTAAATAAACACTCAAAACGCTCAATAAGCAACATATAAATCAAAGTAAATATGAACACTAATTTCTTCTAAGTTCTAAAGATGAATAAAAATGTTCAATAAGCAACAAACATGTTGCTGTCAACTGCTAAATAGTATAAAAATTTCCTATACTTTGTGGTTTTTAGCCTAAATGAGAAATTATGTTAGGCAATACGATACATCTATATTGACCTACACAATTTCTAGCAAAAAGAAAAAAAAAATGAAAGTCTTTACAAGAAAATAGTGCAAATTGCTTTACAACTGACAAAAAGCTAAATTCTACTAGTTATACAATTAATAAAAAGTGAATTCAGTTGTTGCAGTCAATATTTGCATATAGCCTTCACTACTTGTAGCTTTGAATTTTAAAGGCTTAGAAATAGCAGGTTGTTGCTTGGACATGGATTTTGCAACAACAATAGTACCATTTTTGAGCAGTTATACATGTGTAGCAGCAAACCCTTGAGCAGTAGCAGTAGAAAGGCATGGTGGAATGGGGGTATTTGCTTCAAAATCTAGCCTAGTCCTATTTTTAAAATTTTCAATTTGATGTTATTGTTGTTGTTGGAGTTGCTTTGTAGTAATGGCAATTGATCCTCTCCACTTGAGTCCTTCAACTTGATGTTTGACATATATTGGATTTGAACGATATATGTTGATAGAAGGGAAACCTAAAATGACTCTTTGTTGCTCATTAGGTATATGGTTGATAGAAATAGAGTTTACAGTCCATAAACCAGGCTACAACACAAATTAAACGCATTGAATTAAATTACACATAATGAAATTATTATAACCAACATTTAAACATAAACTGAATATTGCTCACATTCCAAATCACTTCATCAGTAACTTCATCATAAAATACTTCCATTCCCACTAGAGATTTACCCTTCTACTTTTTCCTTTACTAGAGCATAGTGTACATGACATTTGATGTTACAGAAGACCTTATAAACTAAGATGGATTTGCTTCTTGATTGAACTGAGATGGATTTACTTCTTCATTCAAATGAGAAGCTTGTGGACTTGAATCAATATTCTGTTGAGAGTTAGAGCAGCCAACATTTTGAGTTATGTACTTCTCTTTTTGCCACTTTGCCTAAAGAAAACAAATTATATATCAATGTTGTAATAATTGAATCATTAATTGAAAACTACAATTGGAATATCACTTACAGTAATATTAATGTCAGGGATAGGTGTTGAGCCAAGATTAAGCAAACTCTACATGCAACAAATAGTCTTCTCAATTTTTCAAGTTCTTCCATATAATAACAACAAATAGTCTTCTCAATTTTTCAAGTTCTTCCATATAATAACACACAATAAAGTTGTTCAAGTTCTATTTACTACTTCAATTTGTCCATCAATTTGTAGATGATATATAGTAGAAAACAATAATTTAATGCCAAGTTTATTCTACAAAGTTTTCTAAAAATAGCTTAAGAACTTAGTATCCCCATCAGAAATAAGACTTCGAGGCATGTCATGTAAACTTACAATCTCATAAAAGAATAAATTAGCAATATGTGTTATATTATCAGTTTTATGACAAGGTATGAAATATGTCATTTTAGAAAATCTATCAACAACGTTACTTATAAAATCTCTACTCCTTTTAGATCTAGGTAAACTTAAAACAAAATTTATAGAAATATCTATCCAAGTTTCATTAAAAATAGGTAAAAAGGTGTTCAAATCATGAGGTTGAATTTTAGACTTAGCCTATTTGCTTTCACAAATTCAAATTTCATCTGTCTTCAAATGAGGCCAAAAGAAGTCTTCATTTAAAACACTGAAGTCTTAGCAACACAAAGTAAATAAGAGGGTAAAATTGTAATTATGCCTAGATAAACAGTCTCTCAATGGGCTGCAAGTGATGGGCCATTGAAGTAATTTAACCAAAATAATCTAACCTAATCGCTGCCGCTATACCATCTCTTTCTCTCGCTCTCTCTCTCTCTCTCCCGATCACATTTTATTCTTCTCCCGAGCAACCCAAACCAAGCCACTGCTTGCTAGTCGCTGTGGCCCTCTCTACGCTTCATGCCGGTGATGCATGGATTCTCTACTGTTGATGGGTTTGTGGAGATGACTGAGAGCTTAGCAGAGATGATTAAGTACATCGCAAATGAACCTTCTGTTGGCCTTTTCTATGTTCAACAGCACACTCAAAATGCAGTTCCTAATGTAATCAATCTCAAGAATAACATTATAGAAAAGTCGCGTGAAACCATTTTGCACACTGAAGATTTAGAGGATTCTATCGCCATGGTAAGATCAATGAAAGATTGTGGTTTCTCTATTGCTGATGGGATGATTAGAGACATCAACACATCTCTAGCTACAATGGCAGCCAATCAACCAAAAATAGGGTTACTTCATAATTCAACTTCTAGCTCATGGGGACCATCCAGAAGAAGCAATAATTATTTTTCGACGGTATTTAAGACTGCAAAAGAAAGGGCTACCAATTTCAAGTGGCCACAACTTGATCCAACACCAACCCAGTTGGTTGCATCTGCTACGACTAGTTCATCTTTGCCTGATACGGAATCTGGTGAACTGCCCTTGTCAAGACAGGCCACTGATAAGCCACAAGCAGCAGAAGAAGAAGAAGAAGAAGAAGAAGTTGAGAAGAACTTGCCATCTCAAAATATAATTTCCCTTGCCGAAAACTTTGATGACTTCAAGGCCGATAAAGAAGCCAAACTAGAAGAGTGGCTCGGAGGGACTGATGACCACCTAGTTATAAGCTGCAAGGTGGACAGTGATGCCTAATCAGGGTGTTTTTTTTTTTTTTTTTACAGCTTGTACTTTCCCTAAATCTAATTTATATCCTGAGGACTTATATAATCCGTTGTTTGTAAAATACTTATCTTCGGATGATGATTGTGTCTATGTGCTTCATCCTAAGAAAATTTTTCTTCCGTAATGTAGCAGATTGAATAGCATTTATCAAGAATAATCTTTAAGCGACAATTACTATTTTCCTACTTGTTGAAATTGCAATCCCCAATGACAGCTTTTTTGGGGAAATAAAAAGACAAGAAAAATTGATAATAGATTTTTCTAATATGAGTTTTAAGAGTTCGAAAGTTGATTTTGACGATTTTGGGAATTGAGATTCAATTTGAATTAGTTTTAAAAGATAACTGAACAATTTTTGTATTTGCTAAACATATTCAAAACTTATAAATTTTTTAGCTTAATAATTATGCTTTTTGCAACAGCAAATACCGGACATGCTCTTAGCAGAGGCAGATTATGTTGAGCAGCCAGCAGTTGGAACACGTACTGTGTGGAGCTTTTTTTTCAGACGAGTCACCACATCCCAGAGATGACTCTCTAGTGGATGTTTCGTCTCACAGGACAAAATACCTTGTATTAAATTGATAGCCAGAGTTTGGCGCTCCGTCCAGCTTTCGGAGTAGCACTCTGGCGCTTCAGAGGTTAAACAACAGTACAGCGAACAGTGCACCATTTAAGAACATGCCTGACTGAACTCTGCAATTGAATATGGCCTTTGTTTCAATACTTTAAGTTCCTAATATTCAGCAGCTTTTCAATTTAACCATTTCTTTAGATGTCAGAAATGCTGCAGGTGTGTTGAAAGCAAGAACCAAATTATAATCAACCAACTCTAAATGGCATGCATCACAAATGATGGCTAAACAATTGCAAACTGAAAACATTAACAAAAAATTTGATCCCTATTATCTTGTCCGCACCCCCCTGCCTAGGTTAATGATTTAGGTGCAGCACAGGTCACCAGGCAGCAGTCAGCACATCTATAGAGTTCCAAACTTGCTCAAGATTTGACTTCAATATCATTACTCCAAAGTCGAGATCAGATTTACTTTTCAGTTTCTCTCAAGCCAATACAATGCCAAGCCACATATTGATGTTGGTCGATTTCAAAGTAAAGCCACGTCCTAGGATCCATCTCTACGTACTGTAGTTGAGCATGGTGACAAGCTTTAATGGTGAGCCGAGCAATTCAGTGGCATTGCTCCCTTGCACATAGCCAAGCAACTGGCTTTCATCAGAAGCCTATGATTCATTACAGTATCTTCAAACTGCTGAAGAGACCCTGGACAATGACATGCTCTGGACTGATTAGATGCTGCGATAGGATACACCATCAATCTGATGTTTTGGCCTAAGCAAATATCTTCACGCTGCGCGAGTGGTCCTTGATGACATTCAGAAAAGAGGAACAAATCTGCAACACAAATGAGTAAAGCCTTCAAAGAAACAAGTTAGTTCTTCCCTCCGCAGATATAAAAATCTCAAATCCATGCCTAAGATTTTCACTACATGCAAAATTTATTTTTGTAGGTCATCAAAAGGAATATGCAACTTAACAAGTAAAAAATATGGACCAATCTAAATCAAGATTCACTAGGCTATGGAAAAAAAAAAAAAAGAACAGGATATCAGCCAAGGTAGAGTACTATTTAAGTATAAAAGGGGATATACTATGACTCCCTCTGGGTTACATAATATAGTACTTAGTCCTTTTACATATTACATTAGCATATTGTCATGTTTTGATTTCTTTAAACTGTGACATCCTTCTGCAAGGTTTTACGACATTTTATCATTAACTTAATATGAAATACAAGTATTATACTCATCTCTATCTTATGAAATCCTTATCCCAAGCTCACATTGATGTCTCACTCTCACTGTTCCCTTTCTCTCTTCACAGCACCACCATTATCTGAAGCCCCAAACAAGAAAATTTAAAGGATGTATTACAACAATATTACAAGAATTGACGTTGTTGTCCCTAAGCACCAAGAAGGGGGGTTGAATTGGTGTTTAAAAAATTTAAAATAGAGATTAAGGGAGAAGGTAAAAATAATATTGGACACAGATTTTTATAGTGGTTCGGGCAAAACAATCCCTACATCCACTCCCCAATCACTCAATTGGGTATTTTACTAATTCAATGGTGTTTTCAAGCTCACACCCAACTTACTACAACTTGTGTTTTAATGGTTAACACACAACCTTACAATAAAGTGTTTTCTTAGGCTAACACAAAACCTTACCCAAGTGTTTTAGCAGGCTAACACTAAAACCTTACACAAGGTGTTTTAGAAGGCTAACACTAAACCTTACAACTTGGTGTTTATTGCTCACAC
>CATIWR010112358.1:0-11588 GCA_949677035.1 Omphalea diandra
ACTTGCATAGTTAATTGTTATACTTGTAATGTATCTTGATGATATTTGATTATGGATTATGCCATGAGAATTTGATTATTATTTTTATTCATTGAGTTGCGACTCACCAAATCGCAAAATTTTTTTTAGATATTGAAGAATAGGAATTGGACACTTTCGTGCTTTCAGTTTTACATTGAGACATATGGACCACAGGTCGTCGGCTGAATCCAAACTCTCTCTCTCCTTGTGTCATATACATATATGTACATCAAATAACTGTTTGATTGTATGTAGGATGGATAAAACTTTTATGCATATGTATTTTGAACATGAATGATATGAGTTATGTAAATGCATATGGCTGTTACAGTTATTGGTATCAGAGCTAAGATGAATTGGTCATTACAACAAATGGGTGTTTAGGAACAAGTTAGATGAGCAAGCATTCATCACTAGGAATAACACTAGATTTGTTGCAAAAGGTTACAACCAATAGGAGGGCATAAACTATGATGAAACCTATGCCTTCGTAGCAAGGTTAGAGGCCATTAGTATTCTTTTAGCTTATGCATGTCATATGAATTTCAAATTATTTCAAATGGATGTCAAAAGTGCTTTTGTAAATGGTGTCATTGAGAAGGAAGTGTATGTTGAACAACCTCCTGGTTTTGAATCTCACAATTTTCCAAATTATGTTTTTAAATTGAATAGAGCCTTATATGGTTTAAAATAAGCTCCAAGAGCTTGGTATAAAAGTCTTAGCTCTTTTCTTTTAAAAAATGATTTAAAAAAGGAAAAGGTGGATATAACTTTATTTCTAAAAAGGCACAAACATGATACACTAATAGTATAAATTTATGTTGATGATATCATTTTTGGTGTTACTAATGAATCCCTATGTAAGGATTTTGCTAAGTGTATGACTAGAGAATTCGAGATAGGCATAATGGGTGAGCTCAAGTTTTTCCTTGGTCTACAAATCAAGCAAACCAAATAAGTGATCTTCAACAACTAAACCAAATACATAAAGGACATACTCAAGAAATTTGGCATGGATGGATGCAAAATAGCAAAAACACCCATGAGTGGTACCATCAAATTGGACAAAAACAAATCGGGTAAGACGGTTGATGAGAAGAGATATCGAGGTATGATCGGTTCTCTACTTTATCTTACCACTTCTCGACCTGATATTATGTTTAGTGTATATATGTGTGCTAGATTTCAATCCTATCTCAAAGAATCACACTTGAATGTTGTCAAAAGAAATTTCAAATATTTGCATAACACATTGCATTTAGGACTATGGTATCCTAGAGATTCATCTTTTAGTTTCATAGGTTACTCAGATGTGGATTATGCCAGTAGTCTTTTAGAGAGGAAGAGCACTTTTGGAACTTGCCAATTTATAGGAGAATGCTTAGTGTCTTGGTTTAACGGGAGGTAAGTTTTGGTTGCCTTATCCATCGAGTTTGTAGCTGCGGGTTGTTGTTGCACACAAGTTCTTTGGATGAAACAATAATTGAAGGATTACAACAAAGTTGTTGATCACATTCCCCTCAAATGTGACAATATAAATGTAATTAATTTCTCTCAGAATCCCATCCAATATTCTAGGAGCAAATATATAGATATTGGACATCATTTTCTTAGAGATCATGTCCAAAATGGTGATGTTGTGTTAGAATTTATAGACACAAATCATCAATTTACAAAGATTTTCACTAAACTTCTCAATGAAGAAAGGTTGAAATTTATTAAGAGAGAATTAAGAATGCTTAATGGAAATTTCATAATATGAAAAGTTGATCTTTTGTTTGATTGCTATGTGTTGGTTATTTGTGATATTTATCTTTGGATGTCTTAATTTTAAATGCAATTATGCTTTTCTATGTCATAAATTAAGCATCAATATATTAAGTGGATCACAACTTTAAACATCAAATTTTACTTTTTGATTGTTATCCTTCTTGCCTTGTAATTCGCGATCTGTGTTTCTTGACTTACGGTCATGAATTATACATGCATTTTACCCAGCTGACAATTATCAATTTGCGGACGCGACTTTTGCTCTCCACCATGAATTCAGTAAAAAATTCATAATTTTGACCATTGTATGTGCCGGTTCCCGAGGTTTTGTTGTCTGTTACTCACATATTTCAGAATTAACGATTGCAAATTTTAATTAGCGATCGTGAATTTTAGTTACTGCTACGTATTACTTTGATTTGACTGCCAACCATTTCTAACCTTTCATTATTCACATTCTAGCCATTTTTAGCTGTTTATACACCTTTTCTATGGCTATATAAACCCCTAAATAGTGATCTTCATCACTACTTACTACACAAAATCAATCTATCTTCTCTCCTGTCTCAAACATCTCCAAAAGTTTCTACCCTCTCTAATTGCTCCTAAGAAAGCTTTAAAAGCAGAGAAGGGTAAGGCAATAGCCCAACCCTTTGCATCACCAGTCCTACACTAAATGAAATGGATTACAAAAGAGGAGAAGGATTGCTATAAGGCCAATGCCTCTAAGATCATCCTTCCAAGCAAAATCCCTTTTACTTTTCTTCTAGAGTCTTTAGGGATTAAAGACAAGATCCACACATTTCTCTCTAATTTGGGATGGAATGAATTCATCTTTTGGGATGAGCCCGAATATGAAGAAATTGTGAGAGAGTTAATGTGCACCGTGATTCTAAGCCGCAGGGCCGAATCTTGAGCCGGACAATATGGGTTAGTGTTTTATGCTTTTGGAGAACCTTACTTTATCACTTTTGAACAATTGTCTAACCTTTTCAATCCTCAAGTCAGATATAACATTTCATTCATTATCTTTGCACTTGATGTCATTTACTCTGAGTTTTGGTTCAAAGTTTCTATCGAGACTGAATATGATAAAAAAACTTCATTAGCCAAATACATCAAAACCCTTCCCTTTTGGTTACTTCATCATATCATCACCTTGTCTATTAATGCTAGAGGTGATGGTAATGTAAAGGAATCCCAAAAGGACCTTGCTTTCCTTTTATACCTTGTAAAAAATAAACCCATCCAAATGATTCACATGAACATTAAACCTAAGAGTCAATTTCTCCTTCCTTCCCATATAACTGCCTTATACAACAGGTTGGTGCTCTCAATGAGGAAAATGAAAATTTCCTCACAAAGAAACTCCTTCATTCCCAACATTTTCTAGACCTCACTTGCCTTATCAATGCCAAAGCCATTCACCTAGATTCCTATGCCTATACTTTGGGTGCTTTTGGGGCCAAAAAGCTAGAAACATCCCAAGCCTTCAAAAGAAAAAGGCTTGTCATTGAAGAAGGAGAAATACCAGTCGCACCTCATTAACCAAAATCTAAGGCCAAAATTTCTCTTACCACCATCAATCGAAAGTTAGATAAGGTGATGTGGAAGTTGAAGAGAATGTTTCTCCTTATTTCCCACCTACACAATGACCTAGTGGACCTATAAGAGAAAATGGGTGCTCCTCTTTATCATCTTTCTGATTTCGACAATTATGAAGACAAAACGGAGGAGGAAGACAACTATTGGCCTAGGGACCAAGAAGAGGGGTTGAATTGGTGCTCAATTTATAAATTAAAAAGAAGGCTAATGTGTTTAAGAAGATGAGTAGGAGAAGAAAGAAATTGACATAAGTGTTTATAGTTGTTCAGGTGTTAACTAACCTTACATCCACTCCCTAATTCTCTATAATTGGGTATTTCACTTAACTCAATAGGTGTTTCCAAGCTCACACCAAACTTTTACAACTTATGTTTATGGCTCACACAACAACCTTACACCTTATGTTTTTTAGGCTCTCACAAAAACCTTACACCTTGTGTTTTCTAGGCTCACATAAAAACCTATCATAAGTGTTTTGTAGGCTCACACTAAAACCTCTCACAAGAGTTTTAACCATAGGCTAACTCTCAACCTCTTTACAATGGTATTTATTGCTCACACCTAACAATCAACAACACATAAATAAGAATAAAAAATTGAGTAGCAAGTTAGCAAGAGATTGGTTGTAAAATTAATGAATTCTCTTGCTATTTCATCTGTTTGGTGGAGTATTTATAGCTCATATCCACCAAAAAGACATTGGATTAAAACTATCAACAAATCTCTAAGATGTGCTAGGTAGATTTAGCATTAAATGCTTGTCAGGAGGAAGCCATGGTCGCTGCTACCATTTAGCGATCGCGAATTTCAAATTTCTATTGTAGAGCCGAAAATCGTGGCAAAAAACCACGTTTGTGTCTAATGGCTAGTCCACGTGTCAACTGTCCATTAATTGTCCAGGAAAATATAACCATTGTGTTCTAACTACTATCAAAAGTCACGGTTACGAGATACCTAAGTCATGGGTGCAACTGAGACCGCAAATTCCTCTATTTAGTGAGGAAGCTTCAACTCCTTGAGTCGCAGTTGCAAACATATATTTGCCTTCACAACTTTTAAACTTCAACGGATACCTAGGACACTTGGCACATTGTGGTTGTGGCTTTGCTTCCCCCCTTTGTCATTATGAAAGTTGTGATCGCGAACCCAACGCGACACTTACAGTGAATTCCTCTGTGACTTAAACTTACTTTTCTTCGGCTAAGTCACTGTTGCGAAAGTGCCTACAAATTTCTCTAGCCTAGCTTCATCCATGCTTAAAGCTATTTTGCGGTCGCTATTTACAATAACCATATCGCGAATTTGAATGATCTTTACAATATTGGAGATTTTGAATTCCATCCAATCTTTCAATGAGAAAACTAACTTATAATCTGCAAAGCAACACTTATGAAAATATTAGAACTGATCAATCTCTATTGTCAAGATCAAAAGAGGTTCATGACTTAGTTTAAACCAACCTAGTCCAACAATCTCCCCCTTTTTTATTTTGACAAATTAGATTAATCTTGACGGAAAATAAATGCATGAGTTTTGAAGTTGTGAAGTTGGAATGGTGAATGATTCAAAGAAAACTTAAAAATTTCTAGACAAGGATCAAAGTGAAATTTTCTAAGTATGACATTCAACCAATCAAAGAGAAATTTCTACGTATGTGAAATTTCTATGTATGACTATAATACTCCCCTTCAACTTATGCTATTTTCTTGCAAATTATTTTCTTTCCCCCTTTGATTTTTTTATTCTCTCTCCCCTTTTGGCAAGATAAAAAAAAGGGCCCATAAAGGAAAAGAACAAATGCATAACAAATAGATAAGTGTTCATAAAGAGCAAAGATGTAAGAATTGCAATCATAAAAGTAAATTCAATCAAACACATAATTCACAAAATTTCAAAAACAAACACTTCATTTACTTATAAGCAAGTTATGGGATTAACGACTTTACATTAATAAAACAAAGAGAAAATACAAAGAAATCCTATTCTAAAAGATTGGAGAGTCATTATCATCTCTAGAATCTTCTTCCTCGTTATTGTTGGCTCCACCTCTCTTAACTTCTTCATCGCCTTCCTCTTCTGGGGTATCCTCATACTCAGAAAAATCAAGAAGATGGCAATGAGGAACATCTAATTTCTCTTGCAAATCCACCATATTGTTGTGAAGGTGGGAGATGAGAAGGAATCTCCTCTTCATCATTCTTATAATCTTATTTAACTTACGGTTGATGGTGGTAGGAGATAGTTTGGTTTTAGGTTTTAGTTAAGGAGGAGAGACTGGTAGGGCTCCTTCTTCAATGATGAGCCTCTTCCATTTTGAGGCTTGAGATGCCTCCATCTTCTTAGCCCCAAAGGCACATAGGGTATATGCATATGTGTCTGCGTGTATGGCTTTGGCATTTATCAAGTAGGTGAGGTCAAGGAAGTTTTAAGAAGTGAGGAGTTTCTTAGTGAGAAATTTGTCATTTTCCTCATTAAGAGCTCTAATAAAGCGGTAGATTGTTGTCACATATGATGGGAGGAGAAATTGGCTCTTTGGTTTGGTGCTCATGTGGATCAATTAATCCATAAGATAGTGATCGGTTTGGATAGGTTTGTTTTTAACAAGGCATAACAAGAAGGCTAGATCCTCTTGATCACTACCACTACCTCTAGCATTTATGAAAAGGTGATGATACGATGGAGTATCTAAAAGGGGAGGGTTATGATGTATTTGGCTAGGGAAGTTTTTGGGTCATGTTTGGTCTCAATTGAAATTTTAGACCAAAACTCGGAATAGATTATGTTAAGTGCGAAGATAATGAACAAGATATTTTCTCCAACTCGAAGGTTAAAGAGGTTTGACAATTGCTCAAAAGTAATGAAATAAGGATCCCCAAAAAGTTTTAAATACTAACCCATATTACCTAACGCGTGATTCTGCTTTGCGACTTAGTGTCACCATGCACATGAATTCCTTTATGATTTCCTCATAACCAGGTTTATCTTGAAAGATGAACTTGTTCCATCCCAAGTTGGAGAGGAATGCTAGTATCTCGTCATTTAGCCTAAGGGTCTCCAGCAGAAAGGTAGATGGTATTTTGTTTAGGAGAATGATTTTAGAAGAGTTGGCTTTGAAATGTTCCTTCTCATCTTTTGTGATTCTTTTCATAAGATAAAGAGATGGAGCTACAGATAGTTGGGCTACTACCTTGCCCCTCTCTGCTCTAGAAATCTTCTTGGGAGCCATAGAGAAAGTAGAGAGATTTAGAGAATTTAGAGAGTTTGGAAAGAGATAATTGATTTGGAGTATAATAAAGTGATAAAAATTACTGTTTAAGGGGTTTATGTAGCCATTGGTAGGGTATGAAAATGGCTAGAATTGGAGAAATGAAGAGTTGGAAATGGTTGGCAGTCAAATCACTTAATTGTGTGGCAATTACTAGAATTTGCAACTGCAAAATCCATAGTCGCGACCACTAATTCTAAAAAAAGTGAGTAATAATAAAAAAATCCTTGAGAACCGGCATGATCGTAAATTAATGTTTGTCAGCTAGGTGAGATGAATCTTTTATTTGCGACCGAGAGACGAGGATAATGACTGCGAATTACAAGGCAAGAAGGATAATGATGAAAAGTAAGATTTGACAATTAAAATGGTGATCCACATTAATATATTGATACTTAATTTATGCAATTTGACATAGAAAAGCAAAATTGCGACTAAAATTAAGACATCTAATGATTAATATCACATACAACCAATACACATAACAATCAAACAAAAGATCAAAATTTTCACTTTAGGGAGCTTCCATCAAGCATTTTCAATTCCTCTCTTAATGAAGTTCAACCTTTCTTCATTGAGAGGTTTAGTGAAAATATCTAAAAGTTGATGATTTGTGTCTATAAATTCTAACACAACATCACCCTTTTGGACATGATCTCCAAAAAAGTGATGTCTAATATCTATCCATTTGCTCCTAGATTGTTGGATGGGATTTTTAGAGAGATTAATTGCACTAGTGTTGTCACATTTGATAGGAATGTGATCAACATCTTTGCCATAGTCCTTTAATTGTTGTTTCATCCATAAAACTTGGGTGCAATAATAACCTGCAGTAATATACTCTGCTTTAGCGTTGGATAAGGCAATTGAAATTCGTTTCCTACTAAACCAAGACACCAAGCATTCTCCTAAAAATTGACAAGTTTTAAAAGTGTTCTTTTTATCTAAAAGACTACCAGCATAATCCATATCTGAGTAGCCTATGAGGCTAAAAGATGAATGCCTAGGATACCATAGTCCTAAGTGCAATGTACAATGTAAATATTTGAAAATTCTTTTGGCAATATTTAAATGTGATTCTTTGGGAGAGGATTGAAATCTAACACACATACATACACTAAACATAATGTCAAGTCTTGAAATAGTAAGATAAAGTAAAGAATCAATCATACCTCGATATCTCTTTTCATCAACTATCTTACCCGATTCATCTTTGTTTAATTAGATGGTACCACTCATGGGTGTTTTTGCTACTTTGCATCCATCCATGTCAAACTTCTTGAGTATGTCCTTTGTGTGTTTGGCTTGGTTGATGTAGATCCCTTCTTTGGTTTGCATGATTTGTAAACAAAGGAAAAACTTGAGCTCTCCTATCATGCTCATTTTAAATTCCCTAGTTATACACTTAGCAAAATCCTCACAAAAAGATTCATTAGTAGCACCAAAAATGATATCATCAACATAAATTTGTACTATAAGTGTATCATGTTTGTGCCTTTTTATAAACAAGGTAGTGTCCAACTTTCCCTTTTCAAAATCATTTTTCAAAAGAAATGAACTAAGCCTTTCATACAAAGCTCTTAGAGCTTCTTTCAACTTATATAAGGCTCTATTCAATTTAAAAACAAAATTAGGAAAACTATGACTCAAACCCAGAAGGTGGCTCAGCATAAACTTCCTCCTCAATTACTCTATTTAGAAAAACACTTTTGACATCCACTTGAAAAAGTTTAAAATTCATATGGCATACATAAGCTAAAAGAATAATAATGGCCACTAACTTGCAACGGGGTCAAAAGTTTCATTATAGTCTATGCCTTCCTCTTGGTTGTAACCCTTAGCAACCAATCTAGCTTTATTCCTAATGATGAAACCTTGCTCATATAACTTGTTCCTAAACACCCATTTACAACCTACAATTGGGTGTTCCTTAGGCCTAGGAACAAGTTCTCATACCTTGTTTCTCTCAAATTGGTTGAGTTCCTTTTGTATAGCAATCACCTAACTCTCATCTTTAAGAGCCTTATCAATGGATTTTGGCTCAAGTTAAGAAACAAAAACAAGATTATTATCTAAAAGATTAAGTTGAGATCTAGTACTTATGCTCCTTAAGGTATCACCAATAATCAAATCTTTAGGGTGATGCTTGGAGAACCTCCAATCCTTGGGTGGATCTTGATTTAGCAATTCTTTTTATTGATGTTGAGGTTCCTCATCTACTCTTAATGATTCACTTTCATCTTTATCTTTGTCATTGTCCTCCTTTCTTATAGTGTGCTCCAACTCTAAATTTTCAAAGTTACCTACAAGATCATTAATAAAAGAACCTTTCCTAAGATCAAGTTTACTAGATTCATCAAAAACAACATTCATAGACTCTTTAACAACCATTGAACTTTTGTTAGACTCTATAAGTGTAACGACCGTATTCATATTTGCTCTGATACCAATAAATGTAACAACCGTATTCATATTTGCTCTGATACCAATAACTGTAACAACCATATTCATTTACATAACTCATATCATTCATGTAACATATGTATACAGGTTTTATCCCTCCTACACACACAATCTAACATATGTTTGATGTACATATATGTATATGACACAAGGAGAGAGGGAGTTGGGATTCAGCCGATGACCTGTGGTCCATATGTCTCAATGTAAAACTCAAAGCACCAAAGTATCCAATTCCTATTCTTCAGTATCTAAAAAAAATTTGCGATTTGGTGAGTCCGGACTCGGTGAATAAAAATAATAATCAAATCCTCTTGGCATAATCCATAATCAAATATCATCAAGATACATTACAAGTATAAAAATTGACTATGTAAGTGCAAATGCAATAGCTTTGTTTTTGTCGTGACCAAACAAGGCAAACATTGCTCCTGGGATATTCATGTGATTCATGTAACATATGATTTGGGACCTATTGGTCCATCTTCCTATAATTCATTTGACATATGATTTGGGACCGATTGGTCCATCTTCCTGTGATTTGCAAGTGTTTGACAAGTCGATCACAATGCCCCTTTTAGTTCCATATGTAAGTGCTTATTCACAAATGATATGCCAAGTAATCGTTAAAAGCATTTAATTCTCACTTGGCCTGTATTTCCATGTAACATGTAACAATTCAATCATATATACATATAATAGAACATAATCATATTATTCCCATGTAACATGTAACAATTCAATCATTGTGACTTGACTTATATTTTCATGTAACATGTAACAATTCAATCATATATACATGTAATAGAACATAATCATATCATACAATTATCACATACACACATTGAATCCAATTATGGTTTTTACTCACCTTTTGATGTTACCAACCTTTACGGTAGGTTTGGTTCTCTCTCTATGGCTTCCTCAAAGTTTTAAGACCTTAGAATCTGATACATATGTCAAAATGATTATGAATGCTTGGTATGCAGTTATGGTATGATCCATTCGAGTGGACCTAGTGTTTATGTAAATATTCCTAACAGGGTAGCCTGAGCTTGGTACACTCTCACAGCAATAACTCTAGATATACTCTTCCAAATGACTTGATTCTTTTTTTCTAACTAACTAGACACATAATGAGACAACATATTCAAATTTTAGGTCAATATCAGTCACACACAAAATGTGGTGAATTTTTAAATATTGCCCTATTGCAGTGTCCTCTCAGTCTAAGTAGGTCTTACTCTCTTAGGTATATCTCAAATTGTAGAAATCTAATTGCAATAATAATCTACCATCGGTTACAAAACATATAAAGGAACATTTTTCAAGTTTCACTTGTTGTCTAATTAAGTCTATAAGGTCACCAAAACAAAGGACCAATCTCAAGATGAGCAGGTTTGTAACATGTTGACAACCAGTCATGATGAAGGGACAACATCTCAACAACCATATCTAATTTGGCAAACCTATTCCATAGGTATGTACATCATACATAAATTTACAACTTTCAAGTCTGGAAAATCATCAAATTCTGAATATATTGCTATCAAATTCTTGGAAAACAGTTTTAAAAGAAATGTGAGGTTTCACCCTAGTATAAAGTCAGTCCCAATCAATGAGCCATAACTCTTTCCACACAACAAATCAATCAAAACTGGTTTATAGTTTTTTAGAGAGGACATAATCCTACAAATTTAATGTTTTACACTTTGTCAAAATCAGAATATAAAGCCATCAAAATATAAGAAATCAGAAGACTGAGATCATCTCGGTTCGGATTTGACCTAGTCCTACTGAAGGAGTCATATATCCTCACATACACAAAATCAAGCAAAATTGTTTCATACACATTTATACGAGACATAAAGCTACAAATTTTGTATTTTGCCTTTCCCTAATTCCTCTTCTAGGGTTACAAAATCGTGGGTGTAAAATTCTGCTCTAACATCAAAATCCAACAGAATCAACTCTTGTTCTCTTGGATTGCAACTTCCGTCCTAGAGATCTACCTCAATTACTCCCTAATTCTCACTAACCATGCATGATTAACATGTCATGAGAGGTTAATTCTAGTTGAGATGAAGATAAATTTACTTATCTACTATCCCAGAATTAGAAAACCTTAGGCAGCTCACTCTTCTCCCTCTCTTCTTCTTCTTCTTCTTCTTCTTCTTCTTCTTCCTCTTCTTCTTATTCTTCTTTCATTTGCTCTCTCTTTGTTTCTAGTATAACCCACAGTTTTCCTCAATAATCTGACCCTAATGGTCTATATTTTTATTTTAAATAAAACAAAAGATTAGGGGCTAGTTTCCTGTTGGTTGAAAGTTAAAAGTTTTGCTTTTAGTCCCTTTTCTTCACTCCTTAAGCACTTTCATCCATCTCCTAATTCATAGATGCTCCTTATACTTCTAATTAAGCTCTAAAACACCATTATTTATGATACTATAATATGCACACAACATAA